>JBBPOI010000291.1:0-17296 GCA_038091355.1 Phylloboletellus chloephorus | reverse complement strand
CCGGGGGTGGGGCGGGGGTTGTGAGGAGGTGGGGGAGCCATACGCGCTGTGGGGACGAGTGCGGGGGGTAGTCTGGGTAGTCCATGTATGCCACGGAGAGCGCAGGGGACGGCCTCTTGTAGGACGAGGAGGCGGTCGGATTGTGCACTGCCTCGCGTGCGTGTACTTGGCGCGTTCCATCCAAAGCTGACCACTGCCATATCCGGACGCGCTCAATTACGTCATCCTGCTTATATCATCACCATCCTTGCTCCACGAAAACGTGCGGATCGCATCCTCTTTCCCCATGACGCCATCGCCCAAAAATCACCGTCCCCACGCGTCCACCGCCCATCGACTGTCCAATGTCCGCGACTGCACCCCACCGTCACTATACGTACATTCACCCAGCTTGCGTGAGTGCACTCATCCATGTCTGTAGCCAGCCGTCGCAAAAAGGCGCGCTACATACCATCGAGGAACACACACGACTCTCCAACGCGCTGTCGCACCTGCATGATATCGACATCACGACCAAGAGATAGAAATGCGTAAATCAATAAAGTGGCCCTCGGAACCCTGGACTGGCCACCACTTTCGCCCCGAGTCAACGCCGCACTGCAGTTCACCTCGATCATCATATAGGCCCCAGCACTGGCAGACAAGGCAGACCCTTAGTTGTCACACCGCGGAGTCGCTTAAGAGCGCACCCTAGCGCCGATCTGGAGCCCCAGGTGTAGGCGAAGACTGACAGCGTTTCACTGGGTCGTTTTCAGAGGTCCCGGAAAACATCCATCAACGTCGGCCGATGAACGACACCCGATTCGGATGCATAGCAGCAGGGTCTCTGTGAGATTCCATCAACTCGCAGTGCGAAAGCGCCACCACGCTTCACTGCACAGCAAAAGACGAAAAAAAAAATGGAACGACTGGTCATTCGCATAACGAGTGTACTACAAATTCTGTAATGTTGTGCAGAATACGAACTCAAACGGAACGGCGTCATATAGAGAACTAGTCAGATCGGGCGGCGAAAACGCGTGACGAAAGGGAATGGATTCTCGTCCGAAGATTCATAACAAGCGGCGTGGCACCGAAGAGCAGGAGCAGACAACATTTCATCAAGGAATGCGATCAGAGGGGAGTCAGTTCTACGAATTAGCAACCATCGTTCGGCGAATGCGGTGGCGAGTTCGACTGTTGGAAATACGCGGACTGCGATGGAGACGCCAACGAACCAGGCGCATAAAGAGGGATCGTTGGCACGAGCTCGAAAACGTGCTGTGCGGTCGCCCGCGGTCGGCCGGGTTGTCCGGTCTGACCCAAGGGTTCCGGTGCGGACATGACAGCGTGTATTCGAGGATCGAGATTCATCGCCTGCTGGAACCCTTCTGCACCCGTGAACGCAGACGTGCTGGACGTTCCACGACCGTCCCAGATGCATCGAATTTCGCTTCCGGGAATGATTTGGGCAAGGAGCCCGGTCGAGACGTGTCTCACTTCGATGAAGCGCGAGTCGAAAAGCAGCATATATGGCCAGTGCATCGCAACGCGCTCTGCGGTGCCCTCCCACTCGATCGTGCCCGTGGAACGGCTTGGCGCTCCATGCTTGTTCACATAAATGCCGAATTCTGAGCCATGTGAGCATTGCACTGTGTCGTTGAGCGTAATGATGCCTTACCGTCATAGCACAACAGGAACTCGTTCTCAACACGGAACATCCCCATCGGTTTGCATGATTCACACCGTTTTGCCAGTCGCTCGTGACCGTCGTCGCGAAGCGGAATCGTAACACTCTTGAAACTGGCGACCACGATATCAGCAAAATACATCCTCGGCATCAGTAGATGCACATACTCAGTAAGATCCATGATTTCGAAACCCTTGGTGCAAAGGATCGCAATCTTTGCTTTTAAAAAGACCAAGTCGAACGATTCAGACGGTAAGAAGAATTCCTGGCAGAAAAAGTCAGCTTCAAGTGAAAAACGGAGGTCACGCTACGCACCCTGTACAAGCGGAACCACTCTGAGCGAGCAGGTCTTATACCAAATCTCGACGTAAACGACGCAGGCGCCTTGGATCTCTCGTTGATTTTCTCGACCACAGGCTCAAGCACACGGAAGACGCTGTCGAGCTATAAAAATGTAAAGCAAGGTCCACAGAGAGCATCCATGAAGAAGACATACCCCTTTTTTCTTCATGTAGATCACCAAAGTCCGACCGCCTTGGTTGCCAACACTGAAGAAATGGACGTCCCGCGTACCATTGACTCGTTGAGGGGTTTGTGATGTATGCGCGCTTTGAGGCGACGATGGAACCAGTGCTTCTATATGATAGGCGAATAGGGCCTATGCAATGACTCTCTATCTTCTCTCCTACGCGATACCAGGGCCCCGAACTCACCTTGTCTGCCAGGACAAGGAACATCCCAAAGTCTTCCAACATCGCGCACTGTGTAACCATCTTGAGGTGCAGCACACGACGCATGGCTGACAGAGACACAAAGGTCAGATCTCTCAACTACCAGCAGCCCAGAAAACTTACATCGAGAGTCGTGTCTGAAGCCAATCCATACACCCTCCGCGCATCCGATCGCAACGAGCGCCCTTCCATCAGTCGTAGCTGCGAACGACACTCGGTGAAATACCATCATAGTATTCGAAACAAAATACTCACTGAACGGCACAGAGCACGTAACCTTTCCAGTGAACGAGTTTTCATGGTTCCACGAAGGCGACGTTGCGCTCGCGGAGATCGCAGGCACGAAGAAGGTATCCGTACTCAACGGTTCCACCTCGAACACCTTGTTAGACTCCTGAACGACCTTACGCAAACCGATCGCTTCTTCCAACTTCTGTTTCCACTCCGCCCGTGCTTGCGGACTCTCGGTGAACAACGTGTATAGACCACCGAGCCTCCCGCTATAATGGATCGTGCAGGGGTAGACAAGACGAGAATCTACCGCGCTCTCAGGCAAGCCGCCACCCGGTGCTGCAGGTCCACCGCCATCGCCATGTCTGTTACCAAGTCCTAGACGCAGAATGCCCGTACTGCGTTGTGTCGGCGGGTCCAAGAAGCTGGTGAGGTTTAACAAGTCCAACGGAATGGGCTTTATATCCTTTCAGCTGCGAAGGTAATTGGATCATTCGTGAACGACTAACCCTCCGATTGACGTAATACTTTGTAACACCATCCCTTTCTTTCGTCTTCGTCAGGACCACTACGTTGATTTTGTCAATAGGAGTGTAGACAGAATGAATACAATAGGATAACAACTCACGGTAGTTGTCGAACAGAAGGACAAAGAGTTCCGTCCACCCATTCCATTCGAATCCCGTCTCCGGTTGTCTCAACAACTTGCTGGCGTGTACTAATGACCGATTCTCGTTCAGTAAATCCATATCCTTGCGTCCAGTTCCGTCAGCATTCAAGAGGTACAACGTCAGCAAGTGTACTTACCACTGCTTCCCCTGGCTTGAACACGATATTAGAGTTGTAACACCACAGCTGCACCTTTTGCTTCGCAGATTCGACGCCCGGCTCACTGTCTTTCCCAAGTGCTTTGATGATCTCGAGAACCTGGGGGATGGCTTCGCGATCCTCGTGCCCTGCAGGGGTCTCATCAAGAATGCCTTTGAGCAGCAACTCGTATCGCAAAAGTCGAGGTATAGGCCGGTTGATGAAGTTTTTCATGTCTAGACGATGGGCATCCGGGTGTCGCGTACATTGCTGCGGACAACATCAGCGGGGCACGTCAGGGCGAGACGATACACATACATCGACAAAGGTCTTGAACTCATAGTTGTTGGCCATCTCATCGTCTATTCGGTACGCTGCGATGGGGTAATTCGGAATATACTCCATGTAAGCTTCCCTGAAGCTCAATGCAGCATCGAACACCGGCGCTGTGATACTCTTGATCGTGGGATGCTCCTCACGTTGAATCTCGTGCAACTGATCGAGGAGCTTCCGGTGATGGCCATAGATCTCTGCGAAATTGTGGAACACATCCGTGATGAAGCTCTCCAGCCTTTCCCGTGAAATGACGGGCGGGTCTTGCGTCCGTAGTGGTTGGACATACATCTAATGAAATAAACTTCTCAGATATCACCGCTTAATCCACTAAGACACCACACCATCTCGTACCATCTCGATATTTTCCAGATCTCTCACGTACGCCATCTCACCTTTGATCAACTCAAAGGTGATACTAAAAATACCGTTCAATATCCAATACTTCTCGAGTAAACGGATGCTCACGCTTGGCGCTTGGCCTCAGATTTGCTCAAATTCTCTCTAATATCACCGGGAACCAGGTCGTGCCATTCCCACTTTGAGGTAGGACCCTTACCCATGGCAGTCTGGAACGTACGCACTTGAGCGACGTTTTGCAGATCCTTGATAGAATGGATAGCTTCCGCAAGATAATACGCGTCCGGGTTGCCATCCGTCGTCTCCTTCATGATCGCCTCGAGGGCAAGTGGATACTTTTGGAGATGCTCTGAAGGGCGTGACAAGAAATGCTTCAAATCCAAACGTCTAGACTCTTGCTGCTTCACAGATTCGCGCGAACATTCCTAAAGGAACCCAACCAACAGTAAGCCAAATACTCGATCCTATCTAGCGTGAATATGAAAACGAACCTCGAGGAAAAGCCTCAGATTAGCATTTGCCTCAATCTCTTCCTTGAATCGCTTTTCGGCCAAGGGAAGATGAGCGACGTAGGTAGGATATGCGTATCGGAAGCTGCTAACGGCCTCGACAAAAACGTCTCCAATCTTCTGAATGATTGGGGACTGCTCGCGCTGACGAACGTACATCGCCTCCACAAGTCGTTTGTTGCATTCTCGGAGATCAAGAATGTTACCGAACACTTCCTCGATGAATTCGTCGAGTTGAGGAGCAGGCATGATGTGTGTTGCACGGCGGAGAGGGCGTATGAAAAGCTAACCATGAGTGAGTAACTACTTGGTTGTTCGAATAATTGCGACGAACAGCTTCCACTGAGTCGAGATCCTGAACATATTGCTCTTCTTTACTGATCGTTTTGTGTATGATCCTTTGCAGAGAACATGACCAAAACAATGCAGAACACGATATGCAGAAACCTACGTTTGGCGATGGATCTCGCTCTCCGGAAGACTACGAAGAATGGCAGGGTCGACTGTGTTCAGCCAGTCTTCGGTCTACCGTAACACTGTAAGCAACAGTTTCCGGATCCCGTCTGTCGACTTACGTGAGAAGTAGCTTCCGGTTCAGGTATTGAGCTCATATCTGTGACGAGGGCCGCCTAAAACGACATCAACTTGCATAAGAAATGCAATTTAGTGACTCACACGTCTTCTTGGACAAACCCATGAGTAACAAGGATCTTCCTCGCTACAAGTCGAGGTGTAACACTTTGTGAGCATGGTAATCACAGCTGTTGGTAATTCTTCCCTCTCCCTCTGCAACTCCGAGTTACCCTCGAGGTCGTCCAGGAACATGTAAACATCCTCGACTCCGTCTTGAAGAGGTTTATCACCCCACTCAACTTCATAGAAGAAGAGTTGACTTTGGAGGCTACGTGCTACCTGTAAAGCTGCACGCCTATCTGCCGTGGAGACACCGTGGTTAATCAACAGCTCTCGCTGAATTTGTGATTGAATCGTCGACTTTGGAAGGATTATCATAATTCAGATTAGGGACATCGAGAACATGACCACGTACGACTATGTCCTTGCCAGTAAACGCTCGGGGATAAGGGATACTGCTTTTGACATGTGTGCCTCTTGGGACCTTGTCGCGCAGTCTGACAGCGAGATGGGAGAGTAGACTGAAGTTGACAAACCGATCTGGATCTGGGTCGTCGCTGTCAGAGAAATACGCGTCGTCTTCGTCTTCTTGATCGCCCAACGCTGCCCCGGAGCTGCCAGCAGCATTTGGCCGGGAGCGGTCGAACGAGTCTGTACTGCCACCGTGGATACCGTATCCATTCACAGAATCGTCGTATGTTTGAGAATATCCCACCGTAGACGGTCCGACAGATGGGAAACCATAAGAACCGACCGAATTGTCCCTCACGAGCATTGAGGAGCCGCCTTTGGTGGATATCTCATGGTCGCTGTGGGTTGTAGCTGTAGTAGTAGCTGACGGATTCCGTGCAAGCAAATCCGTCTGAGCTGACGAAATTGTGGATGCCGCAGAGGTAGCACGGTCGACGACAACGTCTGCGTCTTGTGGGTGCGGCTGCGTCAGTGATACTGGCTCGGGTATCGCGTGTCTAAGACCTACGATTGAGGAAATCGGATGATGATGGTGAATGCTGGGGGTCATTAACACATGGAATTGAAGGCGCACTTGTGTTGTCATCTGGATGCAGACGAGGGTGGGATTGTGAATACGCATCTGCGTGTCTTGACTGGCTGGGCAGTGGACGGTTTCTGGGAGGCTCTTCCGTAGTGTACATGTCCAGGAGCGAATTCTCGTCATAAATGCCATTATAGCCTGGAATTGTCGGTGCCAGAGCACCAGCAGGTCGCGTGGAAGGCTTGCGGAATAAATGGTCACGGATGTCGTCTGCGCCTGGACTATTGCCATTAGAATGGGTAGGAACAGCCGGGACTGGCTTGAAGATATTAGGGCCGATGTCCGATTGCGGTTTGCCAGGAGATGTCGGTGAAGTTGCGGATCCGATAGTCGGCAGACTACCGGGGAAGCCAGGTGCATGAAGGCCAGGTGCTTGGGGTAACTGACGACGACTTGAGATGGAAGTGTGAGAGTTAGAGAACAACGCTTCAGATTTAGCATGCCCATCGGCATTCGCAGTTCCTGGGCGAGAGGTGTTGACCGCAGCCTGAGGTGCTTCTGCAACATGAGGATCTGTGACGTTAGAGGTTGGTGGGGGGGCGGCGCCGGGAGGAAGGGGTAAGGGCCTTAGTCGCCTCTGGGAGGTGGGAGAAATGGCGGACTCGCTATTAGAGCGAGTTTCAGGGGTATGTGCTGGCAATTCTGTGAGGTAGTTGGGAGGACTGTACGGGACTACGCAGAAAAGATGGTACGTACGTGGAAGGCGAGGAGAGGAGTTTCTTGGCGTAGATACGGACAGCCTGGCTAGATCTGATTCTGCGCGTAAAGTCTTTGGATGCTGGTCTTTCGAAATGGCAGAGGCAGCACTGAGAGGTGAGCGCTCTGTGGAAGGGACAGATTCTTCGCCAAAGATGCGCCAGACTTCATCGTAGAGATGCTGCAGATCTTCATCGCCAGGCGGAGGAGGTCTAGGGTTGGAGGATTGCAGTGCAGACATGATGGACTGACGAGGCCGATCACCGCACAGCAGCAGCTCTGTTGTCGATGAGGTCCCTGTAGACGAGCTCAGCGTCGGACGGCGAGCAAGAACGACGACGGGGAGAACGACGTCGAGAGGGATTTGCAGGATCCAGGGCCAGGCAGTGCAACGATGTGGTGCACAAAAGTCAAGGCCGCAGCTCGGTGCCAGTGCCAGCGTTGCAGATAATATTCACACCAGCCCGCTACTGGTCACCATGCACGGTCACCATCCAGCAAGAATCCCAAAGCTAGCCTCGTCCGTGCACGACATCAGCGCCGAGAAACCTCCTTTTGGCTCCAGGTGAGGGCTCATCTCTTCGTGTCGGGCGTCGTCACTTCACCAAACCGTCAGATTCCTGACCGAAGACTCGGACGTATGGACCCAGAACGCGTGGGATCATGTCCCTCTCCCAACAGACCAGGAGGTGACCATCGCTGCCTCTCTCCAAAGACAGCGGCTTGCTCCTGTGCCCAACGAGGATAAAGCGAAATACAACTCAAAACCTGCCAAATACTGGTGAGCATGGCCATTCAGACATTGTGCTGGTCTCGTAATGCTGAACGACAAGGGACAACTTTTATAAAACGAATACAGATAACTTTTTTCGTGACAGGAAATGGTATTCTGCTCTCTGGATGCATGGCTAGTCCTACCTCACATTGACCTAGGCTGCACCTGGAATTCCCCGAGCTATCCGCTGCCGCGGAGCATGAGGTACGTGTCCTCCTCAACCGTTGCACGTACCCTTGCCAACCCAGTCAGGCAGGAGAGATCACCATTTGCGAAATCGGTTGTGGTGAGGCGTCAACTCGCAGAGGTTCTGCCAACGTTCTCTCTAATCAATCCAGTCAAGGTGCTGGAAATGCTGCGTTTCCACTCCTTTCCGCGAACAAAAACCCTCGGCTTGCGATCCGGGCATACGATTACTCCTCTCACGCAGTCAAGCTAGTGCAGGCAAGTCTCTTCATTGTGCAGCATGCAGTATAAATCTATATCACCTACAGAATAACCCCCTATATACTAATCCACCTATTGGCTCAATACAAGCCGCGGTGTGGGATCTCACTTCCGGGGGCGCGCTCCCACCAGGTATCGAACCCGCAACAGTCGACATCGTCCTTTGCGTCTTCGTCCTGAGCGCTCTGCACCCTGAGGAATGGGGAAAGGCGATAGCTAACATTCACCGTGTATGTGACCTATAGCCCCGCCATCGCGTGCGTATTCATTTCGTTTGGCAGATGCTGAAGCCAGAAGGGATCGTCCTAGTCCGCGACTACGGGCGATACGATCTCACTCAACTGCGGTTCAAATCTGGGAGATTGCTCGACGACAACTTTTATATACGCGGAGACAAGACACGCGTGTACTTTTTCGAGTTAGGTAGGTACTTGTCTACCCGCTTGTCTACTGTCTACAAACGTCGCTCTGGCTCCTGAAAGATGAATTGGCGTGGATGTTTACCGGCTCTCGAGCGTCGTCGTCACAAAAGACTATTCGAACGACAGAAGAATTGATAGACTCTCAAGCTCATGATGAAGAGCACGGTACTTCCATCTCCACTCCCCCATCCGACACGCCATCCTCGCGCAATTCTGCCTCACCTGCTCCCTTTTCGGAACTGTCGACGGACCAAACGACTTATTCAGCCGAAGATCCAACTCCAGCTCCCCCACTCGCCACCATCCACCCTCAACTCCTCGTTCCCCTTGCGTCCTGCTCACCTCACCCCCTATTTGCCGTCGAACAACTAGGGGTGGACCGGAGGTTACTCGTGAATAGGAAGAGGCAACTCAAGATGTACAGAGTGTGGATGCAGGGCAAGTTCAGGAAGTTGTCCAGCGCTGCACATCCGGCCGTGGATTAGTCTGGCACAGGCGATACTGATTCCTGTATCCGCTGTGACCCAAAATCTCTTTTGGAGGTTCCTGCAGACTGGAATCGCATGAACTTTAGGCAATATTTTATTGGTTAGACAGCTAAGGTAGGGAATGCACATGATTTTTGTCAGGTTCCTCGTAAACCTCGGACCATTTCGTTGAAGAGCCACGATGCGCAGCAGTTTATCTACTAGGTAAAACTCGAATATTGGACGTGATGGCCAGCACACGGGGGGGGGGGGGGGTTGAAAAACACTGGTTGCACTGCAATGCCTTCTACATTATATTACATGAAATCTACAGCACGCTTCCGTCCGCGGTGTGGGCCAACTAGCGAATCGTCTACCTGCATATCGTCGTGATCACCGGGGGGTCTGTCAGTAGGAAGATCCCTGACGATATCCGGAGGTGGCTTCTCCACCCACACTTCCTCCTCTATTTCCTTTCTGTGCTTCTTCCGCTTCTTCTTTGGACGGTTCCGCTCCTTGGTTTCTCGCCGGGCTGATATCGAGAGGGACTCGCCACCATCCTCATCCACGTCGAAAGACACGAGAGCACCGGCTTTCGGCTTCTTACTTTTCTTCTCCTTCGCAGCAGGCGCCTTGCCGTTCGTTGAGTGCGACTGTGAGTCACGAGGAATGAACGTCGGCTTGAACGTCGACAGGTCGAGTTTCTCGTCCGCCGCGACCCTTTCTTCCGTTACCTCCGTGGCAGTTGGGAGAGGATTCGAGGTCTGTGCGTGTTTTTCTGTCGTTGGTAACGAGGTAGAGGGCTGTGACGGTATCTGGACGTCAGTAGCTTCGTCCTCCGGCGGCTTCTCGTCCTTCTCGTCGTCGCTGTCCTCGTCGTCGCTTGCAAAAATGGCTTTAAAGATATTCATGGGGGGACGCTCGTAAGTGAGTATATCGTCCCCTTGTCCATCATCTTCCCCTAGCCCAATGTTCGCCAGATCCCGTTTGCCCGAAGGACCAGGTTGTCCTTCAGCAACACCTCCCTTCCCAGCACCCTCCGCACCACCCGTCACGTCTGCACTTTGCGTCGCATCAGCATCGGCAGACGTCGACACCCCCGGCGTGTCAACGTGTATCTCTGGGTCGGGATCCTTCACGCCGAACCGCTTGCAAAGTAGACGTGCGGGCTGCCACGGCTGGACTTCTCTCGTCATCGGACCGTACATGCCCAGTCGGGCAGCATGCACCTTCGGATCCTCCTCCTTCTCTTCCTTCTTCTCTTCGACGCCCGGTTTATGCTCTTTCTCCGCGGATGCTTGTTCCGCACTTGGCGTGTGCAGTCCTTCCACGATATCGGGACCTAACTCGAGCACGGCAGCGCTCGTAAATCGCCCTGCCATCGCTCCCGAGACAGGACGGAAGAGCGCGGCAGCCTTGGAGAACTCGCTCATCTCTAATGCGTAAACCTCCGCAGTCTGGGTCGGCATGCGTGCAGGTACAGAGAGCCCAGAGCCAGGTTCCGCGTGTGCACGGAGGTATGTCGTATATCGAGATTGCTTGGCGGGATCGGAAGTGAACGGTTGGAACCCCTGCAACGCAGCCAGTGCAACGTGTGGTTCTGTGTGAGGGACATAGGGTCGTTTGGATGGGATTTTGCTGGGTGGTGGTGGTTCCGTCGCATCAGTTGTCGCAGGACCGGTGAAGCGACTTGCCGCGATGCTTTTGATTCGCTCTTGGTCTTTCATCGACATGTATTCGAAGACAGAACGCGGTTCAGAGGGAAGGGGAGTTTCTCCTAGTGCAGCTCCTCGCTGGAGTCGGATAAGATTGATGAACGTCGAGTTGCTGCGGGGGTACAAACCTGATCTGGGGATATCCCCGTTTTCCATTGAGCGTGAGTTTGAGGTCGCCCTGGTACAGGGAAACGTGGTATGTTTTCCTTATCACTCAGCACCGCTCTTTCCTGTTCCCAAAGAGCCTTGGGATTAGGTTTCCACCCCTTAGGTACTTCGGGGAGAGGGAACCTGCAAGGATCGACCTGTGTCCGAGGAACCTTTTACTCCGTAAACGACTTACCACATGTCTTCCGATACAGGTTTCTCCGTAAGCTTAAACCCAGGGAGTGGAGGCTTGCCATCGCGGAAAACGCCACAACCCGTTGCTTGTGTCTACAATGCATAAACCCGCTGCCTGTTCCCTAGCAAGCGTGAAGCTTACCGGTCGTGTTGGGGCAGTCGTACGGCTAGATTGAGCCCCACGTCCTCCAACGACTACGTGTTGTTCATTATGCGTGTCGCTGATATCGAAAGCATGTCGACTTCTTCCATGACTTGCAGCGTGGTCGTAAACGTCCAGATCATCCTCGTCTGCGTCGTTCAGCGCGCCGAGTCCAAACCCACCTAATGGTCCAAGGTCGGCGTTAACCAATCCCAATCCGAAAGTTAGCTGTGGAACAAACATACCTGCGAGTCGTGGTCCTTTGGCTCCGCGCTTTTCCTCCTCATGGATCCCTAGACTTGCATGGAGCCCGATCGATCTGTTGTATCCAAGTCCGTGGAAATCATCTTTGCGAGGTACGACAATCGGTGGTACGTCCTTCGGCGCGTACGTATGTTTCTTGGCCTCCTCATCAACGTCCGGTCCAGTTCTGTCCGGGTCACGGCTGTGCTGAATCTCGCGCTGCCGCCACGTCACTCTCGGGCCTATGCCCTGGCCGGGCCTCCAGCCCATCTTCTTCAGGATACGACCTCCCACTGAATCTTTCGCGGCGGGTCCCATCGCCTGTTCCAGCGCGAGGGTTATTGGGCTGACGTGAAGCACGTGAGGTGGAGGAAATGAGCAAGTCGGGGGGTCAACGCACTCTTTCTCGCTGTCGTCTACGCCGGCCTTACGTGCCCTCTCGGCCTGGGTACCTCCGAGAATATCCATTTGGTCGTGTTCGCTGACAAGCTTCTGGTCCGCACGGAACTCTGAAATGTCTTCTTCATCCATGAAATCCTCAGGTCTCGCTACGCGAGCTTTGGAACGATCGGATCGCGAAGAAACGAACGTTGCAGGCGTCCATCCTAAAGAGCAGTTGCTACGCTGACGAGAAGGAGACAATACGATCAAACGAACCTTCCTTTGAGCCAACAGTGTTGAAGTAACCGGCAGAAAAACCGCCAGTGAAAGCGCCATGTAATCTTCTCCGGCCCTTCTCATCTCTAACCTGAACAGCCAGACATCAGATAAATAGCCCACCGAGGACAGCAACTGACCTCTTGCTTCCAAAGCGGTACGAACTCGCCTGTGTCTTTCGATTTCTCGAGTGGCGGCAGCGGTGTGCCAATCTAGACCGTTGAGTGGTGTGAAGACGGGAGATTTTCAGAACTCACCAAGCAAAAGTTCTCACTGGCCTTCCTGCTCGAAGTATCTACGCCCAAATCGCCGAGTTTCCGTTTGAGCTTTGCAGTGTTCATGATGGCTGTCAAGTGAGTTACTCAGAACAGACTTGGCGTCGGGGTAACCCTAACCCTATTCCAGGGTTCTGTCAGTGAAGTCACTCAAGTCACGAGACCCAGGCCAAGGTCAGTGGCAAGAATTGTATTTTTGACATCTTTATCAATAGCTACTCATCTTCGCGTTCCTCCACTTCCACTTTCGCGTCCGCCTCCCACTCCTTTTCTTCCTCCTTTTCTTCTTCCCTCTCCCTCCGCTTCCCATTCACGGCTATCGATTCCCCGGCAGATCTACCCTCAGCGATAGTCAAGCATGTGAGGCGAGTGCCTTTCGTGTCGTATTCTGCTACCGGATGTAGCTGCAGCCTGTCCTTTGCCTCCGCAGGCAATGCCGCCATGTCATACACGAGAATCTTGCCGTCCGATGAGATAGTACAAACGATTGTCGTTGTTCCCTGCGCACTCTCGCTTTTCGATGTGTGTGTCGAGAGTGCGATATCGAGCGTCTCGACGGCTTTTACTCTAGCGATGGATTGGTCAGTCAAGCTACTGACGGGTTACTCTACCGTACCGATTTGAATGGCCGCTCATCTCGGCGATTATTATAGGTGGGCATTGCGGATCCTCAGGTATTTGGTATATTGATACTTTTTTATCTTCCGCTGCGACCAACAAAAGTTCTCCGTCGCCGTTCACGCGTTTACAGAATCGCACGCTGTGTATTCTTGATGGATGTGTGATAGTATTTCGAAGGACCATATCCTAGATTGCAATGAGACATGAACGAGAAGGGAGCGGATCCACGTACCGTAGAAAATATATCAATGCAAGACAGTGACTGGACGATAAACGTCGAGCCCGACATTGACCACCTTACAACTTCGCCCTCTTCGTGGCTAGGCTTTGAGTAGGGTTCATCAATATTATCAACAGCCTTACCTTTTCCTAATTTCGTGCTGGCGGTCCCCTTGCCACGCATTAAATCCCACATACGGAGGGTATTGTCGTGCCCAACGCTCAATGCGACTTTTCCAGACGGATGAATCGCAACGGAATTGACACGGCCTTTGTGCCCCTTCAGCGAGCGCAGGACAGCCCAATCCCGCGCATGGAAAAGACACAGCGTGCCATCCTCGGACGCGGAGAGCAGATGAGAGCGTGACGGGAATTGGAGATATGTGATGGATCCTAGACATTGTTGTGTCTAGTGTTTGCGACGACGTCAGGCGAGCACATACCTTCGTGATGCATCAGACCACCGATCTCTTTCCGCCTCCCCAGGTCCCACACCTTCACGATCTCATCCGAGCTTCCCGTAGCCAACCACTTCCCTCCATTTGGTGACGCCGCAACGGCTTTGATGGAAGATACGTGTGCAGGAAATATGAAGATGGGCTTCAAATGAAACTCGTAGCCAGATTCAGAGGACGTGACGGTCCCATTGAGTCCGTACAGCAGCTTTTCGTACGAGCCAGCAACGACGACGAAGGAAGCAGGCAATGTTAGTTTCGGAGTGTCCACAGTATCTCCAGCGGCCTCCTTCCCCTTTCCTTTATCTTTCGGAGAGAACGATGCGGACGGCTGGCCTGTTGCTGGCTGTTGCTGGTCTGACGGAGTTCTTTTCCTAGTCATGACGGGCTTTTCGATCCGAGCCTTCTTGAGGTTTCTTTCGGCCTTTCGAGTAGCTTTCGTTTCTGCCATGACGCGAAAAAACGTTGACCAGCCCGAAATGGCATGCGTTGACCATTCGCATCATACACTCCAGCGGAATCCTTTTCAGCGACCACCAAACACTCGATTTCTAGGTAAGCCCAAACTTGTGAGCGATGCAGCGGTCGCGCGACAGGGCGACCCGGAGGAAATGTAGCAAGTATCTACGTCCTTCCACGTCCACTTCGGAAATTAGTGCGTCTCCCTAGCTCTCCGGCCAATGAATACTAAATGCCAGGATCACCTGAAGGCCAGATCCTTTCGGTCACAGTACAGCCTGATCGTGACCAGACGGCTGACGTAGATATGTTATTACAGACTGGTGGGCTGATTCTATATCGTTCTGGGCTGACGCACTGAGACACACTGGTCTCGAGGGTATAAGAATGTCCTCTGTGAGCGCAGTTTCTTTCTTCTTAACTCTTCCCTCTTCCCTCCAGATCCTAGTGATCCCATCAGCGTCAGGCATCGCTACGTTGCTCTCATATCCCATCGTCTAAACTCTTCTGCGCCGGTCGCACACTCCCTCCACCCCGAGTTCCTACTCCCTCATTAGTTCCAACCCGAGTCATCATGGTCGTTCTCTCTGCACGCTTCACCCTCATTGCTTGCCTTTGCGCCGTGTATTCCCTCGATCTCCCACCGTCTGTGGACGCTGCACACCTCCAAGGTCTCCACTCGGGGAACAAGCACGTTGGTCACCACTCTTTTGCCGATGCTCAGCACCGGATCAGCGACACTTCCCTCTTGGAGAGGTCAGGTATGGTTCCCAGGCACGACAGCAAGAACAAGGGGCGTAAGGCAAGTCTCGTCAGTTCTGCATATATCGTGGATCCTGACTAGATCTCGTACTTGGAAGATCGGGAAATTCTTGGAAGATTTCGATGTACCACGTCGACTCGCTGGTTTACGACCCTTCGCGCAGGCACGGGAGATTGCTGCGATGCAGCAACGATATGATCACAAGGAGAGCCATGACGATCCAGGTCGGAATCCTCACGACCGCACTCATGACAAAGGCCGTGGGTCTGTTTTCGCGCGCCATCCCCATCCCCGGGGGACTGTCAGTCGTCGCTCCTCGATATATGTCCCAGATGAGTATGGCAACGCATACGTAGTCTCTCGGGTGCAGCCTAGAAATGGGGGCCATATGTACACAGGTACGGACAAGGAGATCTTCCATGCTCATAGTCGGCGTCAAGTCGATTACAGCAATCAAGTTCCTGGGAGGATCGACGTCATGGTAAGTCTCTTTCATTGTTCGGTCATCCCGTCTTTTTGTGTATCGCTCCATCTAGGGTACTACTCAGTCGCCCGGTGCCGCACAGCGTCTTGCGTCATTGGCAGTGGACTCGACTCCAACCGACTGGACGTCGGGTCAGGATTCTATTCAAGTGTTCCCGTTGAGCGCTTCGACGACCAACCAGACTCAGTTCATCATGATGCTGATGGATGGATCATCTAACGCAGCGGGTACGTCTCAAGTCCTCTGGTGATGATGCTTCACTCAGCGTCTCGTAGGAAGCTTCAACAAGCACGTTGCTCTTGCGACGCAGGTGTTTGATGCCGGTAGTGCTGAAACGATCTTGTTTTGCGCCACGTATAATCCGGATCCTGAGGCAACGTCTCCAATCGTCATGGCACCTTGCACAACTCCATCAACTGCTGCATTCGACGTGACTTCTCCTTGTGCCGACGGCGGAAACGACGATATCGATACCTCCTCGTCATATCCCAACCAAAGCCAGATATTTTCTTACGACCCCTTTAGTGGGCAGATCCAACCGATCTCAGCCCCAGCCAGCACCTCGGGCTGCTCCGACGACATGACCACGGGTGCTGCGCAAAGAGTGCGTAGAGGTAACGGTAACGCCACGACCAGTGGTTCTGCGACGCCTTCGAGCACCTCGACGAGTACGGCTCCCACCTCCAGCCCCTCACAACAGGCCCGAAACGTTACGCTGGTGTACGTTGCGGGAGCCATCGAAGTGCCCGCTCCGTCTTCGAGCTCGTCTAGGACCACCAGCCCTACCTTTGGCCAGCAGGCCGTGTACACAACGACGATCACCACAACGGTCACCGCGACGGCCTGTGAGTCCTCTAGTCGAACTGCAACGGGGGCTCAGGCGGCAGCGTCCGTTTCGACTTCCTCGAAACCTTACGGATCGACGACGACGACGACGGCTACGCATTCCGTCCAGACGACGGCAGCGCGCTCATCGAGCCCTTCGAGTTCTGTGTCTGCGACGGCCACCTCGGGATCCCCGTCGGACGCAAACGAATCCTTCCAGGTCGAGATCGTCGGGATCATGCCCTCCAACACCGCCAGTTCCTCGTCGGCTTCTGCTGCTACTTCGACGGCTTCCCACAGCTCTTCCAGTACGGTTCTCGATGCACAGGCCGTAGCGTCGTCGATCGCGAACGCGAGGTGGTGGTGGTGGTCGAGGTCATCGTCTGTTTCTCCCTCCAGTTCGACGTCCGCGCCCTCTGTCAGTAGTGCGGCTTCTTGATGGATGTCGAGACGCGCGTAGTGAACATTGAGCTTGTCCCTCACGTTGTAAAAAATGAATTGATGTGAACGCCTCAGAACATGTTGGTTATGCTCAGTCTTCGAACGCCGTCGGACGACACCAGATCCCTGAGACGTTGGACCCAAGCTATACCACAAAAAGGGGCAAACGCCAAGGAGTATAGTTGCTCATCCCATGCGCGGTTGCAGGTCATCCATTCGACCCACGCACCAACCCCCTTTGCTCAGGGAGCGCTGTCTGCACGCACGCGCCTACTGCACACCCTCCCTCGCGAATAGAATAGAGCGACCTTGGAAAATACCTCCTAGCGGTTCGGAATGGCAGCCAACCCCATGGGCATTGGTGACCTGCAGCATACATCACTTCCTTCATTCTTCTTTCCCCCCCCCCCTATCAGACACCACTTAGAGATCGACTCAAAAAGCGAGCACGATGATTCCAAATAGAAATGAATATTCCAAGACTAAAGAGTTTACACAATGTTTCTATGCTACTTATATAC
>JBBPOI010000290.1:0-17326 GCA_038091355.1 Phylloboletellus chloephorus | reverse complement strand
GGGGGGGTCGTAAGAAGACAAGTTACAGGCGTGTTCGGAATGTGTCTCACATAGATGGCAACCATAACATGGACGAGTGTCAAAGGAGCAAATATGATCACGAGGGTTCTACAAGAAATTGATTGTCATGCGGCCGAGAGACGGGGGTTCACTCACGGCGAGCTTCCGACCGCTCCCATCACATTGTACTCCTCTTCCCATAATCTGATGCGGATGGCTACTGCCAAAGCGGAGGTAGTGAAAGTGATGTTTATGAATCTGAAAAGCTACGACGGTGTCAAGGACCGTGCTGAAGAGCAGGGCCAAGAGCGTACCAAAGGGACGTAGATGTTCGACAAAATGAACGCTCTGAAGCGATTCCTCCTCGATCGACTGGGCGTCAACTTTTCGCCAGATTCGTTGTCCTGTCTTTCGCCAACATGAGCATACTGGCCTCGGTTCCCGTCCTGTCCTTCCATTCTTCCTCTCCGGGGCGAATAGTCTCGCCCAAAGGGTTTGCTCCTGGAGGTGCCAAAAGGAGCCAGGGAGGGGTCTGTCGGTCGGGATACAGGTGATTCATCGAGAGTTCTCTCTCCTAAACGGACGAGATACGGCGATTGTCGATCTTGATTGCCCGAGGGGTGTGCTTCACGCCAACCAAGGTTTCCGGTCCCTTCACGGGGACGAACAAAAGTCCACCATCGCGAACGAGTGTCAGTCCCGCGGGTAAGCCCTTCGACAGAGGATCTGGAGCTTGACGGCAAGTCTGATGGTCGGATGTTTGTGTGACCATGCCTGTCGATCTCTTCGGGCTGGTCAGTGGGGGACGGGGGCTCGTCCTGAGCCCAAGCTGCGAGGCAATGAGTGCTACTGTCTAGTTGGCTGACATTCATTCGTGTACGCACGAGGTGCTGTGACAACCGCTCTGGTGTTGGAGGGCGCGGTGAGGACGTATGCACGAGGAATGCTCGAGGAGGACAAGGACGGGGGTGGCGGCATGCTGGCGGTCGAGGAGGCGGGCATACTGAACGGAGTATTTCGTGCCCACTGTACACTGCATCTGTACGGTTTGCTTTCGGTTCTCGACATTCGACATTCAAAACGCATGGAGGAAGGCCTCCCCACCGTCGCTGTCTCCGGTGTCGCGTCCAGATTCGTTTCTCAGGCCGACGTCGAGGCTGCCCGGTCCCGCAGAGAAGAGCAATGGCGGGCAGCCTACGCAAGGTTCGCCCGCACCACCCACATCATCCTTGGTCGTGTCGTGTCATCCTCCTGCAGACTAGGCCAGGAGCCTCCGCCCCAGCCCGTCGACGACGCTTTCGATGGCCGAAGTTTGGCTGAGGCGAGCCCCTCCATGCCGCTCTAGTGTGCTGCCTGTGCTGACTCGGACGCTGCTGTCTGTAGAAATTGGCTGCAAACAGAGTAAGTGTCCCTCGACACTCCCGGCGACGGCTCATAGATATAGTACAGGCCGCCAAGCAAGAAGAATGGGAAGAAAAGACAAAGCTAGGTGATCTCGTCCTCGTGGCTATCGGCCTCGCTCTGGCCTATTCTGACACCCGCACGCGTGCGCGCGCAGCCAACCAGTTCCGGGCACTGGAAGAGGACGAGATTATGTTCCTAGATTCAATACGAGAGAAGCAGGCCGAGGAAGAACGGATGCGCAAGCTTCAAGATGGCGAGGAACTCTCAGACTTCAGAAAGTAAAGATTGCATGTCGTGACGACGCATTCACATTGACTTTTGTCGCAGGGCTGTTGCAGCACGAGAGAATGCTATCAACAACCCACCTCCAGTAGTCTCAAACCCTTCGGCCGCGCCTAAACCCGGCAGTGACGACCAGACCAAACCGACCATCCCCGCTCCCAAGAAAGACACATCTGTGAAGAGGGCGCTCAAGGGCGTCATAGTGAAAAAGAAGCCTAAAGTTGAACCCTCACCAACTTCAACCTCTGCAAAGCATGGCGATGATACTCCTCCAGAATCCAAACGCCGAAAGATCTCCACGGTTTAGCTTGCACATTGTATTCATGTCGACACTAGCACTGTAGCCTTGCATACGTTATACAGGAATACGCAGGTTTAGTCACGGCGGTGAGCATCGTCTCGGTGGTGAAAGTGGACAGCATCAGCCCCTGCGTGTGACTGGCGTCGGTGTCCATCGCACATGATTCAGATCTTTTTCGTTTGAACTCCCGTCCCCCCCCCAGCCGGATATCTTCCCCATGGCATCCGCTCGTCGTGCTGCAGCTGTGCCCAGTGTTGTTCTATCCAACAATCTCTTCGCAGCAGGCGTAAGGTTGCCTGGTGCATCCGCTCTACGCGGGGTCCAAGTGGGCGGGGCCATCGAGCCTCTTGCAGGCGTTCGAGCTGGGGTGCGCCCAAGTAGTGGGGTCGAGACATTGAGCAGACCAGCTTTCGCACGAAGACTCTTTGCTGCACTGGCCGAGAGCTTGTGGGACAGCGCTTCACGGCTCGATGGTGCTGAAATTTGGAACGTATTCGGAGGCAGCATCTCTTCTGACACATCGTCGGATTGCGATATGATTCGTGGTGTATCGTTTAAAGTCCCCCATGTCATGAGTTGCTTGACTGCCTTCGAACCCATCTGGTCCGCGGTCGGCGAGGGCACGTTAGGTACGAGCGAGAATCCATTCGCGGTTGGCGACTTTGGGCGGTCTGCAAGGAATAAGTGGGAGGACAAGAGTGCCATGTGGGCGACCTTACATGGTGTCCCTCCAATGGCGGCGTCTATTCGACTCTGAGTTGGACTCGGAGGAGCAGACAGGCTCTGTGATTGGCCGGTAGCGTCTTGTTCAGGTAGACGTGTGTTAGCGTGCTTGATTACTTTCGGAACCCCCTCAGCTGTGGGGAAGACAGTGGAAGTCGATGGATCATAAGGCGATACATCGGCATCAGGCGGGAACATAAGAGAATTTCGGGTCTGGGAGAGACGGCACGTTTGCGGGTAGAAATGGGGGGTTGCAAGACACTGACCTTGAACTTCCAGGCATCTACCCCGGCAGGCCGAGCATCCCTCTTCGGGGCCATCACATCTGCCATTTGCGCAGACGCATCGTTCTTGACGACAACTAGCGCCTTTCGCTTTGGGTCGGCCTCGTCATGAGTGACTTTACTCTGCTGTCCTGAGGATTCTCCCCCTGCAGAGATCAGCCCAGCAACCGTCGGCGCCTCGATCACAACTCTCTCGCGTACTCCGGGCCCAGAAGGCTGCTCGATCAGCATCCTCTCCCTCCCTTGCAGCATCTTGTCCCTTTGCTCCTCCACCCTCCTCTGTGCTTCCCAAGCCCATCCCCATCTCTCCCGCCGCTGTCTGTTTTCCTCGTGCATGATCTGCGTGAAACTCGCGTTGTCCTCCGATGTATATTTGGCCTGGAAGGAGTCAAGACTCATATTTGTGTCGTACCGTGGTCGTTTTGCCGCTGGCTCTCCAGCCTCGCGGGGCGTGCGGAGCGGTGTGTCTGAGGGCCCTGCACCATAGGGTGTCTCGGAAGGTGTCTGCCAGCCTCGTCGAGCAGAATAGGCGGGTGTGGCACCGACCTCTTGCAGACGACGGACAGAGGCATGAATGAGGCTTGTGTCGTTGGAACGGAGAGCATCCAGGTAGCCGTTGGCCGCATCGAGATGGACGAGAGAGGGGAAAAAATCGCGGGCGACGATGTGGGAGAGGGCAGCGGTGTACTCGTCTTCTTCTAGGATTTCTTGTCGGTTCAGGGATGTCTTTGGGGCTGTCGAAGATGGCCCGGCTTCGGGGGTGGACATGGTAAATCAATAATACCTGTAAAGGCTGGTGGCTGGAGGCAAGTATGGACAGGACATAGCCACCAGCCGACATCACTACAGTAAGATGAACACAAAGTCGGCCAATACGTCAAATGTCGTTCTACCATTATCAAGGGAGCTAACATTCGTCATAAACAGTCGTAGATCAGGATCCGAAGGGGTACTGGGTTGGTTGGAAAAGATCGCGTTGAAATCGGTCCTCAAGACCACATCCATAGGTAAGGAGAAACCAGGACGGAGATACCATCCCCGAGCTTTGCTGTTTGCAACAGCAGCGTGAGTAGCGGCGCAAGCAACCCTGTGAGAGATAGAAATGAATCATGACTTGCGTAATCATGCTTTAGCGTCCAAGGCCGAGCGTCGTACTCCCTGACCGCCCCCTATTCTTCCTGTCTGCTCCAGGTTCCAAAAATCCACCACCATCTTCACCAAGAGGATCCAGGCCAACGCTTCGGCGCCCGCTCGTCACGCCTGCCGGCCTCCCAATCCTGCTCTGCGACAACGCCGACGCGGAAGCCGCAGAAGATGGCACTCTTGAAGAAACACGGATTGTCACATTAGCGTCCGGAGGCGGAAATCTGGGAAGAGGCTTGGCGGTTTGGCGGTCCATCTTGCTGTGGTACGATACCGGCCGTTCACGAGTTCGCGTTTCGTTTTCAGACGGGGTCGGAGAACCAGTATGACTGGATCCGAGCGAGCCACGCTTTGGCTGGCCATAGACAACTGCACCCGACCCCATCGGTCGCTTTAAGCCAATCCCAGAGATGGATCCGTTTGCGTACAGGCTGGAGGTGGGTACTGGCAGAAACGTGGGTGTGGTAGGACGAGAGGATGGGGTAGGGATCGTGCTAATGGTGGCTATGGTGCTCTGGCTTTCACCAGAAAGGCGAGACTGTGGCCTACGGCTGATCGTACTCTGAGCGAGGGGATAGGGTTTGGAAAATGTAGGCGAGGATGCTGATGTAGGAATTCCGCTACGGAAGGAACTTGGGGCAGAGGGACTAGATACCCGTCTGCGTTCTTTCTCCGAGTCCTTCGCAGGCGAAGGAGTGTCATCCATGATAAGAACCCACCCTGACGCATTTGGGTCAGGGGTTGTAGCACCGCTCTTCGGTGTCGAGATTTCTGCACTAAGTCTTTGAGGACTAAGCCTGGCAGGCTTGTTGTCGAAGGTGCTCTTTCGTTGAGCACCGCTCTTGGATACAGTCGAAGTGGTCGTGTTGCTTGAGAGCGAGGCGGCTGAAGACAGTGCGAGCGGATTTGCACCCGGCCTACCCGCGTTGCTGCCCATGCGTAATCGAGGAACGCGGGTGTGGATTTTCTGTTCCAGATTCTTGACACGTGCACGCATCTCGGATACCATCTGGACACCTCTGCTCTTCGATGCCGTGATAGGGATGGTGGAGGCTGTCGTGCTCGTAGACACGCTAGAAGTGGATGTGACAAGAATGGGCCGAGGAATGGGTGTCCGTGGCATTTGGTGACGCGGTGCTGAGAGTGTGGGCAAGGTGCTTGAGCGAGTGACAGAAGGCGTGGAGACGGAGAATTTGCCTGGCTGGAAGCCAGCTCGTTGGAGCAGGGTGGATTGGCCGGAGGTCAAGCTGACAGAAGTAGGTGGGGGATGGGAAGGCGTGGATACAGATGACTTGTCGGTCGATAGCTCGGACAATTTGAAGTCGGGAGGCGGTGGTGTACTTAGCAAGCTTTCCTCAGTAGATGGAGGGGAGGAGAAAGGGAACGTCGCCGAGGGTGCTGTAGGAACAGATGAGTCTGAGGTAACACTCGGTTGTTTGGAGCGAGCAAGTGAGAGTTGATCTTTGAGGATGGAGATTTCGACACTGGCATCTTCAACCGACGTGAGTGAGTGGGGTCGGTGCACCTGCATGAAACAGACCTCGTAGCTCATCCTTCAACCGCTGGGATTCCTCCTCCAGGCTAGCTTTGTCGAGGAGCTCGTGCTCGAGGAGAATTTTCTCTTCGAGTACGCGGGAATACTTTGCTTCGACGTCAGCCAAGGTGGAGCTGACTGCGCGCTCGTTTCGTTCGAGGTCGTCGTTGCCCATCTCAAGCTCACGCAGCCGGACCTTCAATCTCTGGGACTCGTGCCTGACGGTATCTAATTCCCGCTGCAGAGAGGTGGTGGTTGTGTTGTGGGTAGTCTGAAGGGACATGAACTTTGACTGGGAGTGGATGAGCATGCGGTGGAGATGAGCGGCGAAGACGGACCTTCCACTCGTCCTTGTCTGCCTCCGTGCGAGAGACCTTGAGCTTGAGGTCCTGCTGGGCCTTCTCGGTGCGGTCGATCTCCTTGATGAGCTCCTCCTCGAGCTCCTTGCTGGAGGTGTGGAACTCGTCGAGCTCGGCGCGCGTCTCTGCGAGCATGTCAGCGACCTCGTAGTACTTTGTCTTCCAGTCGGTCGAGGCGTAGCTGATGGAGGGGGTCAGCGCACGGACGGGTGGCAGGAGCGGGGGCGAGTACTTGATCTGGGTGTCGTCGACGGAGGCCATGGCGGCGACGAGGGCCATGACCTGCACAACAAAAATTACAGCCACTACGCCAACCACGGTTCGTCGATTACGTAATCTCACTCAGACCCTCTGGCTTCGCGCATTTACGCCGTTCTATCCTCCCCGTCCTCGGACACCGCATCTCCTGCCACGACACCGGGTCCATCGTCGCACCTACGGCGGTGTCAGTCGGCGGGGCGGGGCGGCGGGTGTACTCACCAGCCTCGCTGGTGGCAAAGATGACGCCGAGGTCGTTGCGTGCGGTCGTGAGGTAGTAGCTGCGTGCGTCGCCGAGCGAGATCTGGCAGGCATGGTCAGACGGTGCGCGGTGTGGGCGAGGGTGCTGACCACGAGCCCCTTGACGACGTCGCCGCCGCGAAAGCAGTCGCCGATCTTGACCCTGTCCTTTTCCGTCGCTCTGATATCGTGCGTGCGTATCACGCCGGTGAACTCTTCGCCGGGAGGGAGGGGGACGCCGTCGACGACGGAGATGGCGACCAAGGCTTGCAAAGGGGACAGACGGGTGACCGTGCCGAGAATGAGCGAGTTTGGGGCTGGCGGGTGCGGTCTGACTCGCGCTATGGCGAGGGTCTGCAGACGGTCGGCGTCGCCATGCACGCGAGGAGGAGAGAGACGCACGGGCCCATGATGGGTTGGTGTTCCGGCGAGGCTGGCACGCAGCTGGCCGTGGCGGACATACAGCCCTGGGCCGATGGGGGGGAGCGGGCCCGGGCGGACGGGGACGGGCTGGCCAGGGAGGAGGAAGGCCATGTCGCGTCGTCGATTTGCGACTGTTTGTGACACGCCGCCGCCCTTCAAAAACCCGCTCGCCCCTTCTTTCCCGTGCACGATGGCCTCCTCCCTCCCCCGCCTCGCCGCACGTCGTACGTCCCTCTCCCGCGCCAGTTGCCCCGCTCACACTCCCCAGGCCTGCACTCGTCCTCCCGCAGACATGCCCTCTCCCGTTTCGCAATGCCCGCCATGAGCCCCACAATGACGGAGGGCGCCATTACTTCGTGGAAAAAGCGCCAAGGCGAGTCCTTCTCCGCCGGCGAGGTTCTTCTCGAAATCGTACGCGTCTGCCCTCCACCCTCGCACCCGCTCACACCCTTCGCAGGAGACCGATAAGGCCACCATTGACGTCGAGGCACAGGATGATGGTATCCTCGCCAGCATCATCGTATGAATTCCCCTTCTATCCTACTCCCCTGCATTTATCTCTCGCCAGGCTGCAGACGGCACCAAGAACGTTGCAGTAGGCACCCCAATCGCCATCCTTGCCGAGGAAGGTGACGACCTCTCAGCTGCCGCTCAAATGGCCTCCGATGCTACCTCCCCTTCCCCCGCCCCAACCCAGCAGGCTCCCGAGCCTGCCCTGCCCTCTCCGCCTGTGCCTCCTCCCTCAGCACCTCCGCCTCAGGAGACAAAGCCCGATGTTCCAAAGCGCGAGCGGATATTTGCCTCTCCAATCGCCAAGAAGATCGCTCTCGAGAACGGTGTCCCATTGGCAAAGGTGAAAGGCACCGGTCCCGAGGGCCGCATCATCCGCGAGGACGTCGAAAAGTACCAGCCTCCAGCGCTATCCGCCTCGCCTGCGGTATCCTCACCCCCTACTTCACCGGATTACACAGACATCCCGGTCTCGAGTATGCGCAAGGTCATCGGTGCGCGCCTCACGCAATCCAAGCAAGAGTTGCCTCATTACTACTTGACTGTCGAAATCAACATGGACAAGGTAGTGAAGCTGCGCCAAGTCTTCAACAACACTTTGGGCGAGAAGGACAAGGTTGCTAAGCTCAGCATGAACGACTTCATTCTCAAAGCAGTTGCTTGCGCTCTCAAGGATGTTCCCGAGGCCAATTCTGCATGGTTGGGGGACGTCATCAGGCAGTATGTGTCGAGCAGCTTGCATCCCCTCACCCCCCTCAACTTCACCTAGATACAAGAATGCAGATATCTCCGTCGCTGTTGCAACCCCTACCGGTCTGATCACTCCTATCGTCAGGGACGTCGGTTCCAAAGGTTTGGCAACGATATCTGCCGAAGCTAAAGTTCTCGCAAAGAAGGCACGCGATGGTAAACTCGCCCCTCAGGAGTACCAGGTCAGTAAGGCTTCTGTTGTTGTTTAGATGCTTCCTCATCCATCCTTTAGGGTGGGACTTTCACTGTGTCCAACCTTGGCATGTTCGAGATGGACCACTTCACTGCCATTATCAACCCTCCCCAATCTTGCATTCTCGCCGTTGGCACCACAAAACTTACACTTGTACCCGCGCCCGAGGAAGAGCGTGGTTTCAAGGCGGTCAACATGATGAAGGTCACTCTAAGCTCTGACCACCGGACCGTCGACGGCGCAGTAGGAGCACGCTGGCTGTCTGCATTCAAAAGCTACCTTGAAAACCCGTTGACCTTTATGCTCTAAAAGTATATCTGATGCCTCCATTCATGTCACCTAGACCAATGGCGGGTAATTCGGAGCCTGCTTTTTCGTCGTTGGCTCGCTTCTTTACCGTAGATGACTCGACTCGGTTGCATGCTCTATGGCGCTGTACTGCACATTGTCGGCCTCTGCGCCCTTTATGCAATTATATACGACAGTAACTTGACATGGCGAGAACGCGACAAGACTTGATTCGCTTTCCCTTGCACCCCGTGTGCAGAGAGGTCTTGCCCGTTCCTTGGATTCGGATTGCGAAGGCTCAGCCTAGAAGTAACTTTCCAGCAGTGTCTGCGGAGAGGCCGATGGACTTATTATACCCGACTAGCTCGACCACACTCATCTCGACTCCCATCGAACCTCGAAAGATCCTTGATGAAATTTAAACGCATCCCGCTCAAAAAACCTGGTTGAGAACCGCCATGTCACATCTACTCTGCCACGTCCTGATCCCCGTCAGACAGACCGTATCTGGCCCTGGGTCTCGAGGGCTCAGCCAACAAGCTCGGCGCAGGGATCATCGAGCACAGTGTGGACGGATCCACAAAGGTGCTAGCTAATATACGACATACTCACATAACACCGCCTGGGGAAGGGTTTCTACCCCGAGACACGGCTCAGCACCATCGGGAGTGGGCCTCCAATGTCATCAAGCGTGCGGTCGAGGAAGCCAAGGTTAAGATGGCAGACGTGGATTGCATATGTTACACCAAGGGTACGTCTCTCTGTGCTCCTGTCCTAGTCACCCTTGGTCATTTTGGAACATTTCAAGGCCCTGGTATGGGTGCCCCTCTGCAATCCGTTGCGCTGGTTGCTAGAACGCTCTCCCTCCTCTTCAATAAACCTCTTGTAGCAGTCAACCACTGTGTAGGACGTGAGCTGTCATGTCTTTTACCAGACCACACGCTCAGAGATTCATGCAGACATTGAGATGGGTCGCGCGATCACCCGAGCTCATGATCCTGTCGTGCTTTACGTCTCGGGTGGGAATACCCAGGTGATAGCATATTCCCAGAAATGCTATAGGATCTTCGGCGAGACACTGGACATCGCTGTGGGCAATTGCCTAGACCGGTTTGCGAGAATCATCAATCTGAGTAACGACCCAAACCCCGGCTACAATATCGAACAAGAGGCAAAGAAGTATGCTCCATCAACGTGGCTTCTACATCCTGACCTTGTATGCTTAGGGGCAAGCGACTGGTACCTCTTCCATACACGACCAAGGGCATGGATATCAGTCTTTCAGGCGTATTAACTTCCGTTGAAGCGTACACTACGGACAAGCGTTTCCGTCCCTCAGGAATGCTTGACGAGGGAGAGGAAGACATAATAACGCCTGCTGATTTATGTTTCTCTCTCCAAGAAACTGTGTTTGCAATGCTGGTAGAAATCACCGAGCGAGCTATCGCTCACATTGCAAGCAAGGAAGTCCTCATTGTAGGCGGTGTAGGATGTAAGCTTGTTGGAGGATTCGTTCTTCCGGAAGTCTTACTGACAAATTGCAAAGGCAACGAAAGACTGCAACAAATGATGCGAATCATGGCAAAGGAGCGTGATGCTCACGTCTTCGCGACAGACGAGCGGTACGGCGTTGTACTGGCGTTGCTTTACGGTTCATAATCTTTGCCGTTAGGTTCTGCATTGACAACGGTATTATGATCGCTCAGGCCGGTCTTCTGAGTTATCGGATGGGATATGAGACCCCCTTGTCTGAAAGCACTTGCACACAAAGGTACTTTGCTGTCCCTCTTTTGCGCAGGTCGCTAAACGGTGAGCGACAAGATTTCGGACTGACGAGGTGCATGTTGGGTGGAGACCATGATGCAGCAAAGATGTAAGATGTAGCTGATTGATCGGCGGATCCGAGGCGGAATGAATGAGACGTGGATCGGTGTTGAGATTATACTTGCGCGACGTTTGCCACCACTACCTTCCAGTCTTCGCCATTGCTCTTCTGCATCTCTGCACCCAGAGACTCTAGTCTATCCCACCACCACCGACGTGACTTGTCATACTCCCCTCCTCCATCCGTCGGCACTCTAGCCTGCCAAGGCTTGTCCGCCAAGATGTAATGAAGACACCTGATTTCCTCATCGCGCCAGAGTGGTTTATGGATTAGCATCAACGTCTTGAGTGCATTGTAGCACCAGGACAATGGCTTCCATTTTCCCTTGAAGAAGTCGGCGAGAAGATCCTGATCGGGGAAGAGCCAGGTTGGAACGAGCGGGGACGTATAAAGATGGTTGTAAACTGCTTGAGCGAGCTCAGCGGACGGGGTCAGCACGACCAGACCAGAATTGAGCTGAGAGTGGGGTCGCGGGCTTTCGCCGGTGATCGGTGTCGGGGCCGTTAGACCAGTGGGATGGGACAGGGGAGTGTAAGCACAATTCTCTGGCACCCTTCTTCGGGTTGAATGAGTCGCCCGAATTGTTGGAAGGAACTGCTTACCAGTCGGCGGGGTAGTGTTGCAACTTTCGCGGATTGCATGCGCAGACGTGGGCGGCCGCGATCTCGTCGCTTTCGAGCAACAGATCCATCAGCTCGTCCATCTTCCGCATTACAATCATGTCAGCGTCTAGGAGGACGATGCGCTATCAGAAAGAGATCTGGGTCATGCGGGAATGATCTAGCGGTGCAATCCGCGCACGTCGTAGTTGGTCAATTCAAAAGCCCTGGGTCTAGCTCAGCAAGTGAAGACGCTACGTGTCCGCCGGCCATACCTCAACTTCGTCCAGGTGTCTGCAAACCGGGCGTCGTGAGCTGACAGCGTATGCAAGCCCTCGGGAGGGTGAAGGGACTGGATATCTGCCACCGTGATCCTTCTTCTTGCAAGGATGTCGCGCGCTTCTGGTGGTAAAGAAGGAGTGGCCATCACGACCAAGGGATACACGGAACCCACAGACCGAAGAGTGTATTCCAGTACCAGCACACCCGGCAGGTAGTTGGTTTTCGTTAGCAACGTCGCATATGCTCCCTTGATACCCATGGGTCCACGATGTCCACGATGGCGACGCACAACTTGCGAAATACCACGCCATCCAATTATTCTTACAAGTGATGGTAGGCCCACTCTTGTGTAGATATCAACACGATTCAAGTTTGCAGTATCTCATCCATGCTGGTTTACAGGGTACCGTCCAGTGTCACAAGAACCCTACGACGAGCATGGATTTATATTGGACGTCGTTGAGGCGACTGCCTCGTCGACAATCAGCTTCTTCGTCCGCTTCTCCGTCGCTTTACCTTTCAAGACGTTCTCGATGAAATATTCTCCAGCCTGCAACAGGATGGGGATTCATTGTGGCCAAGTATTGCCGGTTGCTTACCTTGTAGCTGCTTCGCACAAGGGGACCACTAGCCACGTACAGGAAGCCCAGATCGTCGGCCACCTGCTTCCACCGGTCGAACTCAGCCGGTTCGACATACCGATCAACCTTCATGTGGCGTTTCGTGGGCCGCATATATTGGCCAAACGTCACAACATCGACATCAATCTTCCGCAACTCTGGTGAGTGGATATCATCGCGAGCCATCGTGCTGTATATGAAAATCCTGACCTCGAAGCGCATCCATGACCTGGTCCTCATTCTCTCCAACACCAAGCATGATGCTGGTTTTGGTGATCCGTACACCTTCCTTCTTGGCGTGTTGCAGTACCTTTAAGCTTTGTCGGAAAGTCGCCCTACGATCTCGCACATAGGGAGTGAGCGCTTCGACAGTTTCGATGTTGTGCGCATAAACGTCCAAACCCGACTTGGCGACAACGGCGACATTGTGAAGCGAACCGGCAAAGTCACCGGTCAAGGCTTCAACAAGAATATTTGGGGCCCTGAGAGTATCCTAGTGGTTGTAGCTTCAAGTAAGGAAAATGAGAAAAGAATGGACTTGCTTCTGCTTCATCTTTCGAATGGTTTCCGCAAAGTGATGAGCTCCTCCATCTACAAGGTCTAGGATTGTTGTGAACAAGAAGATCCTAGTGACCGTGCTCAATAACACACCATCTCTATCCACACTTGTCAGCACGATATACCCTACCCCCCATCTGGAGATAGCTTCAGCTGTGTTTTCTGGCTCGTGGGGATCTAGTGGAGGTGGTGTCCGAGACGTCTTCACAGAGCAGAACCGACAACCACGGGTGCACGTGTCACCCATTAGCTGACATTCAGGTCAGCAAGCAGGCGCAGTGGGGCCATGAGAGCCACTACCATGATCGTTGCAGTGGCAGCCCGTCGGCCTTCCTCCTCCGACACAGCATCCTTACCTCCCCAGCACTCTCCGATGTTTGGACAGCGAGCTTCCTCACATACAGTGTGAAGATTAAGTCCCCTCAAGTCTTTCTTCATTTTGTGGAAAGACTGCCCGGATGGTATGTTCGTCTTCAGAAAATCTGGAAGGCGGGGGCTGGGAGAAGAGCAGGTTAGACGGCGTCAACGGTCTGATCACGCTTACCCCTTCGTGCTTCCTGGGAGTACTCTTTGTGCAGGCTGCGGCGAGATGAAGTCGTCCAGTGACGGTCCGTCGTCCAGGACATGACTAAAGCGCGTTGTCGGTGCGGGACGGGACGGTGTAGCTAGGCACCGAACTCGGGTCGGAAATATTCGAGAAGCTCCTGGATGGCGAATGAAGGCTTGTGTTGCCATCGCCAGCGGAATTAACAGCTGTGGTGATGGTTGGCGGAGCAAATGTTTGGCAAGGGCCTCTGATCCAAACACGACATTGTTCCACATGAACGCCCTTTCTCGAAGAGAGGAGGAGACCCTCCTAAAAACCACAAAGGCACGCGCCTTGAAGGAGTGTGATCCAGTAGTCAAAGGTACTTCCCGCCAACTTATCCCTTTCTGCGCGTTCCGTGACACTCTACAGAATTTGCACAGTGTGCCGAAGGGCGGACGCTCTCAGTTGCTTGGGCTTGCAGAGACAAGTACAGGGCGCTGCAAGCGTGCATGCTTGAATAGTACGTCTCTCGCGGCGTAACGACCATGCTGACTGACCGCACTGCAGTACTGGCCCAGATGCCATGGAAATAGTACGCAAGGAATACCTCCGTCTGAGAGATCGAAATATGGCGCGACCCTAATGAACTGCCCTCTCCGCAAGGCAGGAGCAGTTTTGAAGTACCAGTGGCAGACTTTTTACGTCTGACAAGTCATGAACAGTACGTCGCTCGAGGAGCGAACAGATTGGATTGGGTACACAAAACAGCAGTCCCAGAATTGTGTATACTTCAACGGACCTCACTTGGGGCCATTCACTGCCACCCACTGAGCGCGCATGCCCATGACGGAGGAGATGAAACTGGAAGGAGATCGGCTCGGAATACGATGGATGATGGCGCATTACTCACCCTGCAAGGCCGACAGTGCCATCGTTGACGTTCACGAGGCCGAGGCTGGACGCTGGTATGCAGATGTCCAAGATGTCGATGATGAATTGGTAGCGAGTATCGGAACGCATCCTGCGACGTGGTCAGTCCAGCGGGCGCAAAGGGGTACACTGCATACTTTTCGAGAGCAAGGTGTTTCGCTTCGCGCTGCGCCTCATCACTGAGATCTTTGTCGCCCCATGATTCGGAAGCACGCAGCCTCTTTGCCTCTTGAGCGAGACGGCCAGCCTACAATTGACAGCGATGAGTGGACATGCATGATGCAAGGCATTCGAGACCTTGAGCAAGCCGTGCGTGACGCTCAGCAAGATTCCAGCCAACCAGAAGCGGTTGGAGACCGTTGTGACTCTCTGACTTGAGGAAGGTGTGAGGTGGATGACCTTTACAGCATTTGCCTGGGCAGGAGGGCGCATGTCGAGACTGAAGGACAGGCACGAGGGGGAAGCTCACCCAAACCACGGCATCGTAGCTGAGGTACGCAAAGTAAGCAAGCTGGCGGGCAATGGTCGCAAGCTGCTCTCCCAGTTCGGCGGGAGACTGTGCTGCACGAAGGGCCGCCTGGAGATGTTCGACCGGCTTTCCGAGACGCATGACTAGGGAGATGTACGTCGTGAGGGTGCTGCGGAGCGAGGAAGGGACTCACGCTTTCGGGCGAGGGCGAGATGGGATTTGAGGGCATTCGAGCGGGCAGCGGCGGGCGTGTTGCCGCGCACCAGGAAGAGCCAGGCGAGGAAGCGGGCGAGGAACTGCACGGTGCGGTAGAGCTGGGGGGGGAGTGAGCGAGGGTTGAGCGGGAGAGGGCGGGGACATGCCTTGTCGCGGCCGACGGTGGTTGCGCCGAACCGGAGCGCCTGCGACACACACGGGTGGAGAACGAGCTGTGTCGACATGATGGGCGTGTGCATCCCTGCTCCCGCCATGTTCCGCCTGCACGTGATACCCCCCCGCAGGCTCTTGTCGACGGCGGCGATGGCCCCGACGCACGCATTCAGACTGGAGCGCGACACCTTTGGCGACCTCCGCGTCCCCGCCGACCGTTACTGGGGCGCACAGACCCAACGGCATGCCTTCCCCCGCTCTCGCTCGCCCCACTCACCGTCCGCAGCTCCCTGCAGAACTTCGACATCGGCGGGCCCACCGAAAGGCTTCCTCCCCCGCTCATCAAGGCCTTCGGTGTCCTCAAGAAAGCGGCCTCTGTCGTCAACGTCGGCTATGGCATGGACCCCAAGATCGGTCAAGCCATACAGCGCGCGGCAGACGACGCACGTCATCTCGCCCCAGCCCTCCTCGTCGCTTACTTTCTCTCAGGTCATCTCCGGGGACCTCATCGACCACTTCCCCCTCGTCGTCTTCCAGACCGGAAGCGGCACGCAAAGCAACATGAACGTCAACGAGGTGACCGTGCATCACATCCACTCCATGCCCCTCTTGATGTCCAAAGGTCATTGCAAACCGTGCTATCGAGCTGCTTGGCGGCGTCCTCGGTTCCAAGATCCCAGTCCATCCCAACGACCATGTCAACATGAGCCAGAGCAGCAACGACACGCGAGTCTTTCCCCACCCTCGTCCTCCCGCGCTCACCCGATGATCATGCGCAGCTTTCCCACGGCCATGCATGTTGCCGCCGTGACCGAGATGCATCACTCTCTGCTCCCCGCCCTCACCGATCTTCGAGATGCCCTGCGCGACAAGGCCGATGCATTCAAGGATATCATCAAGATTGGACGCACACACCTGCAGGTGCGTCCGCTGTCAATGTAGTCGCGACTTCGTGACCGTCCCCACAGGATGCAACCCCCTTGACCCTGGGTCAAGAATTCAGTGGCTACGTTCAACAAATCGACAATGGAATCCACCGTGTCCAGGCGGTCATTCCTCGCGTGAGCCTTCTCGCTCAAGGCGGAACCGCAGTAGGCACCGTGAGTGCGGTTCCGTTGCAGACTCTGCTCTGCCGTTCAACGCGTCCGGCAGGGCTTGAACACCAAGAAAGGCTTCGACGTCAAAGTCGCAGCCGAAATATCAAACATCACTGGTTTGGAATTCAAGACTGCGCCCAACAAGGCAGGTAGCCTGGTTTGTCACTCGCGCGCTGGACTGACATCTCGGCAGTTTGAGGCGCTTGCTAGTCATGATGCCCTTGTCGAGGCTCACGGCGCTCTCAACGTCATTGCTTGTTCCCTGATGAAAATTGCCAACGACATCCGCTTCCTTGGTTCTGGTCCCCGTTGCGGGTTCGGTGAGCTGAGTCTCCCTGAAAACGAGCCGGGTAGCAGCATCATGCCCGGCAAGGTCAACCCCACGCAGTGCGAGGCTGTCACGATGGTCGCCGCCCAAGTCATGGGTAATCAGACCGCGGTGAGCGTGGCCGGTGCAAGCGGTCAATTCGAGGTACCGCTTCTCCGCATCCATGCAGCAGGTGGTGACTGTGCACCGTTAGTTGAACGTATTCAAGCCTGTCATCATCAAGAATGTGCTTCAGAGCATACGCCTCCTCTCCGACGGTGTGTCGCTAGATCTGCACCCGGTGAATCCTCATGACGGGACGTGTCTCCAGCATCACGTTCGTTCACGAAGAACTGCGTGGTCGGAATCCAGGCGAATGAGAAGCGCATCAAACATCTGTTGAACGAGAGTCTGATGTTGGCCACCATCCTGAACAGCCATCTCGGCTATGACAGCGAGTGTTCCGTCTAGAGGGCTCTGCATTCTGCATGCTAAACGGCATCTCCCAGACGTCGCCAAGTGTGCGAAGAAGGCGCACAAGGAGGGAACGACGCTCAAGGAGGCGACGGTGGCACTGGGGTTTCTGACGCCAGAGGAGTTCGACGAGAAAGTGCGGCCAGAGCTGATGCTGTACCCGGAGCCTTAGTACTGCAGTGAATAGCAAGCCGGGGTTGACCGAGTTCCTGCATTTGGAAGTGTACCGATGCGAGCTAAATCCAACGAAACGAAATCTGCCCATCGCCGTCCCTTGCGCTCTCGACAGCCCGCCCATCACCGCGCCCGCCGTCGCCAACAGCGCCCGCCGTCTGTGCCCGCTCCGAAAACATCCCCGACACACACCCCGCCACGCCGATCACGGTCCCTCTCGCGAAGCCGGCACGACGTTTGACTCACACAGCCCATCGTCCTTGCAGTGGACACTCATCTCTCGTTCCGTCCCTCCGCCATGTCTCTCAGCCGAATCCTCAACGACGAACCCCCCCCGCCCG
>JBBPOI010000289.1:0-17375 GCA_038091355.1 Phylloboletellus chloephorus | reverse complement strand
GCAATATTCGCTCTTATCATACATAGTATTAGTAATATGCTGCGTATATGCGCACGGACCATGTAGCTTTAGTATATAAGGATGAATGAATACGCCCCAAGAACTCTAGTCAAGTTCTTGTGGGTTTCGGCCTACATTCTTGGTTCGATCTATTGTTTACTAGTTGAGGTATAGTGTGAGCATGCAGGGTCTTTCTTAGACTCTAGTGTTGCCACAGGTTCAGCTGAACAGGTGTCCCAGAACCTGTTATTTACTCTCTGATTGACCTACGTCATCAAGGGTCTGTGAGGAGAATGAGCTACAAGACATGCTGCATGTTCACCGGCGTCTTAAAGCTATGGATGCGGAAGTATCCAAGGAGAAAACAGCACAGGAATTGGTTCCTAAGGAATTCCACCAATACCTGTCCATATTTGAAAAGAAAAGTTCTGAGCATCTCCCTGTGTGAAAGCCATGGAATCATGTGATTGAGCTTAAGAAAGGATTTAAGTCTAAGAAGGCTAAAGTCTACCTTATGTCTCCTGAGGAGATTAAAGAGGTTGATGAGTTCATAAATGACCAACTTAGAAAGGGATATATTCATCCCTCAAAATCCCCACAGACGTCACCCGTCTTTTTCGTTCCAAATAAGGACGGAAAGAAGCATATGGTTCAGGATTACTGATACCTGAACGAGTGGACAGTTAAAAATAACTATCTGCTCCCATTAATATCCTAGCTTGTTGACAAGCTGAAAGGCGCTAAATTATATACGAAGATGGATCTTCGCTGGGGTTATAACAATGTCCGTATTAAGCAGGGAGATGAGTGGAAGGGAGCTTTCATTTGTATAGAGGAAGCTTCAAACCATTGGTCATGTATTTTGGCCAATGCAATTCCCTCTCAACCTTCCAAGCAATGATGAACGAAATCTTTGCTAATATGGATGCTGTTGTGATTATCTATATTGATGATCTCATGGTATTTACCAAGATGGGTGATGTCAAGGAACATGATAAGATCATCCTGGAAGTCTTGAGGAGACTATAGGAGAATGATCTATTTGTAAAACCAGAAAAATGCTCTTTTCTGTTAAATCAGTAGAGTTCCTTGGGATGATCATGTCTGAGACTGGTATTACTATGGAAGAATCCAAAGTAAAGGCCATTTTTGTTATAAACACGTTGCCTTTCCTATACGAACAAAAGCCCCTATAGTAAAAGAATTGGACTTGGCCAGGATCGATCGCTCGACCTGGCATACTACTTAGCTATTACATAAGCATGTCATGTGACCTAACACGTGTTTTTAATCTCCGCTTTATTAAACACATGAGGCGTACAGCCTCCTTAATTACTGCTTCTATTTTAAGCTTCTATTTCACATACATTTGACATGTGTTCTGATTAGAACCTTCTATTCCCCACACACAGCTTGGTCCATGCACAGTAGTCTGGGGTATATAAGGACCATGTATCATAGCTAAATCCCCAGCTTAATCCACTTGTTTGCTTCAGCATCAAGTCCATTGAGCGTAGTTAGTAGTTTGTGTGATTGTGTGACTGCCTAAGTTAGTAGTTACCTTTCAGAGGCCTGGGCTATCACTTTGGTGTAGACTCTGTCTCTTTCCTTAGTTTATCTCCTTGCCAGTTTGCCGCTTCCTGTAAAAAGCATGCACCTTTGTACATAGTTCTGGAGGTTTAGTGCGCTTCTAGGACTTAATTAGCAGAGTCCCTGTGGAATAGGTCCTAGACTTGTTACAGTTTTGGAATGGCCCGGCCCTACCAATGTCTGAGGAGTGAGGAGGTTCCTCGGATTGGCAAACTTCCATAGGCGATTTATTAAAGACTTTTCTCTAATAACAAGGCCATTGAACGACCTTACTAAGAAAGATAAATTATGGGAGTGGTCGAATGAGCAACAATCAGCATTTGACATGTTGAAAAGAGCCTTCACTATGGCACCGATTTTGGTGTACCCTGACCACGAAGAGGAATATCGTCTAGAGTGCGATGCCTCTAATTACACTACGGGAGCTGTGCTCTCTATTAAGAAAGGAGATGACTGGCACCCCGTTGCCTTTCATTCTGCTTCTATGACTCCTGAGCAAAGGAATTATCCTATTGGGGATAAAGAAATGCTCGCTATTATTTTGGCGCTTGAACAATGGTGTCATTATTTAGAAGGTGCCAAGCATCGGTTCGAAATATGGTCGGATCATGCCAACCTTCAGTATTTTATGTCAAGTCAGGATCTGAATCAACGTCAGGCCAGATGGGCCCAGTATCTATCCCAATTTGATTATTTATTGGTCAAAAAGGCTGGTACCTTAATGGGAAAAGCCAATGCATTCTCTAGAAGGGAAGATCATGCAGTCGGCATCGAAAATGATAATAAAGGAATGCAGGTCATTCCTGATTCATGTATTGGCCGTAATGAAGTCACAAGAGTGGCAGGACCAGAAGAAGTAATTCTTCAATGGGTTAAAGATGCCCAAGAAAAGTCTAAGGATTCTTCTCAGAACCTAGGAAGGGACGACGAGGGAGTCCTAACCTTAAATAATAAAATATATGTTCCTGACGAAGATGAAACCCTTTGTCAAGATATTATTACCTTATACCATGACTTGCCACTGGCTGGACACATAGGGTCAGAAAAGACTCTTGAGTTGATCTCGAGATATTATGCCTGTGTTAAACTGACTGAGGTGGATAGAAAGACGAGAGTTCGGAGGTACTGTTAAGAACGTAGGAGCGGAAAGCAACTGCTAAGCTGCACAAGAACGGAGGGTCAGACATCGGCACAAAGCGGAGGTGCCGAACTGTCAGGCAAGGCCCGGGTCAGCTCCAGAGGAACTCCAGAGGGCAGAGTTAGCTTTTCGGGGTGGTGGGACGTTGGCTTCACCTTATATGGTGCGCCTCTCCCGCAAGTCAGTCCCGGATTTCAGAGGTCGGAAACGGAGTGGGGGGAGCGAGACTTAGTCTTCGGGAGGACTAATCTGGCGAGCGATCTAAGAGTAGAGCCTGGGGAGACTCAGAGGGCGGAAAGGAGCTGAGGCCAAGTCGATATTCGAACTACTGAATACAGAGATGTGCTTGTACTTTATATACCCAGATTGTAAGTAGATTACGGAGGGAATATTACGAGCGGGATCGGAGGAATATCACGAGTGAAACAAACCCGGAGTCCCATCACAAGAGCGGAAACCCTTGTTTCTGAGACCCGGAGCTGTCAGAGAGTAAGACAAGTATTCAGAATACCTTCTGACAGCTTTTGAAATCAAAGAACAAGACTGGGGTCTCATCCCGACAGTTGAAGCTTGGGGCTAGACTCCGGGACGGAGGGTGTGAAATCTATGAACGATTTTGAAATAGAGTATCAGGGGGAGAAATCAAATAAAAGTCCTAGAGGTCTGGAGACCCAGAGTTACGTTCCGATAGAGAACACACCAGAGTTCGCTTCTTTTCGAAGCGGAGTTGCGCTCGGAGTGCCGGAGTTGTAGGTGGAGGTTCGGAGTTGCGCTTGGAGGATCCGGGATATGACAACCATGTATCATAGCTAAGTCCCCAGCTTAATCCACTTGTTTGCTTTGGCATCAAGTCCATTGGGCGTAGCTAGTCTGTGTGAGTGTGACATAGTTAGTAGTAGTCTTTCAGGGCCCTGGGTTGGTATTCGTATCAATCCCTGTCCCTTTCCTCTCTTCCTCTTCTCCTTGCCAGTCTGCGCAGTACTGAGAACTGTTATAAATGTGTTGCCTCTCCCATACGAATGAAACGTCCCTATAGTAAAAGAGTTGGACTTGGCCAGGATTGAACGCCCGACCTGGCATAATACTTAGCTATTACATAAGCATGTCACGTGATCTAACACATGTTTTTAATCTCTGCTTTATTAAATACATGAGGTGTACAGCCTCCTTAATTACTGCTTCTATTTACGCTTCTATTTCACACATGTTTGACATGTGTTCTGATTAGAACCTTCTATTTCCCATGCACAGCTTGGTCCGTGCGCATTGGTCTGGGGTATATAAAGAGCCATGTATTATAGTTAATCCCCAGCTTAATCCACTTCTTTGCTTCGGCATCAAGTCCATTGAGTAGTAGTTAGAGCGTGAGCATGATTTAAGTAGTAGTAGTCTTCAAGATCCATTACCAGTACTTTGGTGTTGGTGATTTGTCTTTTCTCTCATAGTTATCTCCTTGCCAGTCTGCATCATACTGTGAATGACTGCACCTTTGTAACGAGTCTTAGGGGATTAGTGCGTCCCTAGGCCTTAGATAGTAGTCCCTGTGGTGACTTGTCTATGGACTTGTTACGAATTGTCCATGGTCCAGAACCTGGGATCATGTGATGTCACATCATGTGATGAGTCATGTGACATAGTCACGATGGCTCAAGAAAATAAAGTAAAGTAAAGAAAGAGAAATGAATAAAATAATGAGAAAGAGAATATAAAATAAAGGAAAATAATGTCTTGCAAGCCAGAGGGAGGACAATGAGACCTGTGTTTCTAACACCACCCTCTACCAACCATTTCACAGCCCACATCAAACTCAAGTCCTTCACTGTTGTATGGGCAGTGCTATGCCAATATTAATGTAGTGGACTCCTAGAGGAATTTACTTGACAGACACTGTACCTAGTGTCTAATCCTACATTCTAAGACTTGTTTGTACTACGAGTGATGCATTTTATGAAGACCGCAGATTTAAAAAATGAAAACGCGGGGTTGGTGGCAGCAAGCGCGGTCGCAAAATCACTGGTGCAGCCGGTTGCGGCGTACCAAAAAACGGGAGGTGGAAATATATATATGCAGATGAACCGCCATACGCACATGCATAACACAAGCAGTTTATAGATAAAATAATTACACCAAACCAAACCAAACACGCCACCCCACGGGGCTCACACGGCCCCCATCAACTCCCTCAACCTTGCCTCCCCCCCTGCGACGCGCGGCACAAAGTTTACCTCAAAGTGAGGCAAGTTCGCCACGACATTGTCCGTGTCGGGAGTCACGTCGATCGGTGCGTCCGCGCGCTCGACGATGCGGAAAGACCAGAGCAGGAGCGCGAGGTTGATGAAGAGCGAACGGTTTGCGAGGTGTATCCCCGGGCAGATTCTTTGAGGTCATCAGCGAACGTGCGGATGAGCGATCGGAGAGAGTTTAGCAAAGAACAAAGGTAACGACGAGTTCAGAAAGGCGAAGACACGGATGCATACCTTCGTCCGAAACCAAATGGATAAGACCGCACGTCTTCGCGCAGCTGTCCGTCTCCATCGATCCAGCGTTGAGGGTCGAACTTCTCAGGATCAGGGAACGCGACGGGGTCTCGACTTATCACCCTATTTCGACGAGACACGGTCATCGCTCGTTCTACGCGGATCCACAGAGAGGGTTGAGGGGTCTACGCACCAGATGTTTGCCATCACCGTCGCGCCGGCGGGAATATATTGGCCTCTCTACAGTTGGCGTGACATCGATCAAGGCGCTTCTCGTGGAAAAAAGAAGAAAATACCCTACCCAGATGATATCCCTCGATGCACGGTGAGAAATGCCTGTGGATACGATGTCTAGATTTTATTGGAGTGATTCGAATTGCTTACCGGCTGGTGAGACAGGTTTCCAGCGGAGCGCTTCCGAGATAAAGGCCTGAAGTTGAGGAAGATCGTCCCAGTCCTCCCAGCTCGGTACTGAGGGTCATGGAAAATGAAATGAAACGGGCGGAAATGATCATGGGCGAACTCACGTCTGTCCGGTCCAACGACCGTGTCCAATTCCGCTTGGACTCGCAGCTGTGCTTCTGGGTAGAGTGCTGCGGCCATGACCATGACCATGACACCGACCGCAGTCTATAATTCGGCGCTTCAGCACACGCATGAAGCATCAGGGGAGATCTTCGCACCGTGTCAGATGCAGCTTCAAAGACAGCACCAGCAAGGAAAGCCATCTCGTCGATGGATAATTGGTGGTCTTCGACGTTCTCCAAAAGGGTTCTGCAGAACGACGAGCCAGCATCGTCGGTCGACTGCAAGGTGTTCGTTAGATACCCAGACGTTCGGATGCGGGAGAGGCGAGAATTCACCAATGCACGTTCCACGCGGTTAAACTGACCTTTGTAGAACTTGAGATCGGACTCGTAATATTGCCTAAGGCGCCTTCCATAACCGGGAACGTGTCTGAGCCAGTGGAAGCGCTCGACAAGCCAGGCACCAGGTCGCATGGCCTCGAGGAAGTGATGGAGGACTTCTCGCACGCCCGAGAACTCTGGGTCCTCAATGGACGTGGGACTCGACTTGCCGTAGATGATGCGCAAGATGACGGCCGTGGAGAAGCTGGAGCAGCGTCACGCGAACGCACGACCGAACCACGCGGACACGCACCGTTGTGCATGCTTCTGATGGATCTTTGGGCGGTCGATGATATCGAGGATGAGCGTCCTGCCCTGCTCGAACTGGATGTCCCTGTAGCCTTCGACCGCCTTCATTTGGAGATGGGTGTGGACGGCCCTCCTCAGGCGACGAAAGCGCTCGCCGTTGCTGACGAGCACGAGTCGTTTGCCTCCGGACAAAAACTCGTCGGCGGCGATCATGCGAGGGCGGTCGACGAGCGCGCTACCCTCCTTCTCCATGATCTCGGTGGCGGCCTGCAAGAGAGAAGCGAGGAAAGTCTGTCAGCGATCGAGAGACGAAATGGTGGCGCACGTCGACGCGTCCGACGACGATGGTGATCTGGCTGCCTTGACGGATGGTGAGGACGGGCCCGTACTGAGCGACCCAGTCGTTGAGCGTGAAGCCGAGGCTGGAGACGAGAGGAAGGATGAGCGCGACGGGACCAACAAGGATAACTGGGAGGGGCTGACTTGGCCGTCGGCATGGCATTCTGCCAGAACCATGGCAGGGGGGGTCCAGGGGGGAGGGGGAGACCGTCCTTGGAGGTGGGTGGGCGTCTCTTGTAAAGGATTGCAGCGGTGACGAGGACGACCGCGGCGATGGCATTGTAGAGAGACGACATGGAGGGCCGGTGTTCGGGCAGACAGCAGGTATACACTTTATTTACACTTTAGACCGCGGCAGAAACCTGACCAAGTCCGGCACTGCATTCGTAGTCAATTACCAATGCAGTCGAGACACTGTCGTCGTTGCCCTGAATGCCCTGCGACGTGACCAGGATGGCATGCTACGTTGCACCAGCGGCTGGCCCCTACCACGGCGATACGTCCCACATTGCCACCGATATTTCATCGTCGTGTTCGTCAAGGCCCCTGAATGTTTCCGCGCCCTCATGCCCGTCATCCAGGCGAAGAAGCCCTGCTTCGTCGAGTGGCCTACAGGTTCCAATCGTCGGCCTGCAGGGCAGACAGTCCTCTGTCCTCCTCAATACCGTGCACATCCTCTCGTGCACCCCGTCGCTGACCCATTCTCGGTGCACAGGCCAAGGAGCTCATCGCGTCAGGCAAGATCGGGAGGAAGTTGTCGTGCAGCGTGATCGCCGCCACCCAGGAAGAGATCCTATTCTGGAAGGCCCCTCATCAAACGCTCCGTCACGTACACGACCAAAAAAGCGCTTCCGGTCAGACGCTGCTCGACGTCGCGCTCGGCCACCACCTCGACACCGTGCTCCTCGCCCTCGGCACAGAGGTGACCTCTGTCATGTCCACCTCCGCTACCCTGTACCCCATTGTCACCGTCGCCGACGACCCAGGGCAAGCCCACGGACGTCCAGCTCCCCTCCGACGTTCCGGACCACATCAAGCTGCGGATACAAATTCACCCCTGGCCGCCGCCGCCTACTCTGGGTCATCGAAGGCGAGACCGGGTCCCTCCGACTGGAGAACGGCGAGCCGATCGACGACGACGATGACGTCGTCCCCGCATCGTCCGACGATTATCTCACCAGCATCCTTGCAGCGCAGTTTGCGGAATTCGCAAACGGCGATGGGGGCGAGTATGCGGACTTGCGGCACGCGGTGAGGCTGCGCCGAGTGTTGGACGCGATTGCGCGAAGCGGGCAAACGAGGGTCGGGGTGTAAAACGTATATCGGTTGCCAAAAATCAAAAGAAAAACACAAGGAAAAAAAAACAAAGTACCGATGGAACTATGTCAACATGTACCCTGAACGAAATGCAAACGAAATGTGCGCTCTTCGTCAACGCGCGATAATAAAGAGGTCATCCAACCAATTTGGCTATTTTATCTTTGAGGTTCAGTGGAAGACGGGTGCTGATCGAAACCTAACCACCCAGGTTCGTAGCGCCCACGGCTGCTCACAGACGAGCCGCTCAGCGGGAAAGAACAGAACTTATGTAAGCACTTATCCTGTATATTAATAGGGGGTGCGAGAGACTTTCCCTAGCACACGATGGTCTATTCAACTCGCAAGATCGGTAAAGATAACGTCCCAGTGTCTGCCATCGGCTTCGGTGCCATGGGCATCTCTGCCTTCTATGGAGATGTTGACTCTGACGAAGAACGGTTCAAGGTTGGTTGTTGATAACGATTTCAGTCCCACACACAGAACTCAAAAAACATGATGTTGCTGCATCGCTCGTCCTGATATCATAGGTCCTGGACGCTGCTTTCGACCGCGGATGCACCTTCTGGGATACAGCCAACATCTACGGCGATAGCGAAGAGTTGCTTGGAAAATGGTGAGCACACGCACCCGCGCACCCGACCCGTTCCGTCTCGTTCAACTCCCCTACCTCAGGTTCAAAAAGACTGGCAAACGTGATCAGGTCTTCCTCGCCACCAAGTTCGGCATCGTCTACGACAGACCTACTAAGCACGGCGTCGACGGTTCTCCCAAGAATGTTCGGGATTCGTTCGACAAGTCCCTCGAACGTCTGGGCGTGGCCGTCGTGGACCTGTACTATCTTCATCGGTGAGTTCGCGCTCGCCCTCTCCTTCGGTTCGACCCCACGGTAGCGGTGCTGGATGACTCACTCGCTTTGGAACTGGATTGCATGCGTGCGTCGAACAGCCCTGACCCCGAGGTACCCATAGAAGTAAGTAAAGGGAATGCGTTGACAGCCGACACGGAGCGCTGAGACGTCTACCTTTCTGCGTCCCCTTCCGCCGCATTAGGAGACTGTCGGCGCTATGGCCAAGCTCGTCGAGTGCGTGCTACCATCCCCCAATCGTCCCGTCGCCTTATCACTTCCCCCTACCGCTGCGCAGACAAGGCAAAGTCAAACACCTTGGCATCTCAGAGTGCAGCGCAGAGACCCTGCGCCGCGCGAACGCCGTACACCCCATTGCCGCGGCTCAACTCGAGTACTCGCCCTTCACGCTCGACATCGAGAAGAACGGCGTGCTCGAGACCGCGAGAGAGTTGGGAGTCACGATCATCGCCTATTCGCCGCTCGGAAGGGGGTTGTTGACGGGCAGATACGTGAGCGCGTTCGGACACTGCGATTTCTTTTTTATTTTTATTTTTTGGTGTGGTGGAACGTTGACTGGGGATTTGCGTGACAGAAATCGCCCGACGATTTCGAAGAGGGAGACTTCAGGCGCGGCATCCCAAGGTTCGGATCGCACACGCCCCCCGCCCGGCGTTAGAATTTGCTGAACGAGGAACGTGCATGATGGTTCAGGTACTCGAAGGAGAACTTTCCCAAGATCTTGAAGCTAGCAGAGGCCCTCGAGAAGATCGGCGAGCAACACGACGCGACGGCCGGACAAGTAGCGCTCGCATGGCTCCTCGCACAGGGGGCAGACGTCGTCCCCATTCCGGGGACGAAGAAAGTCAAGGTGTGTGCGAAAAAACAAAGTTGATGACGAACGGAATGGAACATGCGGTGTTTGTTACGCGCGCAGTATCTGGAGGAGAACTTGGCGGCTGCCAACCTCGTGCTTTCAGCGGAGACGGTGCGGAAGGTGCGAGAGATCGCGGAGGAGGCGGTGTGGGAAGGCGATCGGTACCCTACGCAGATGATGACGCTGGCGTTTGGCGACACGCCAGCGTATAAGAAAGCGTGAGGAGGATTTTATTTTGGCAGGAGATGTCTTCATTGTACTACTACGTGACGTGACGTGCTAGCAAGCGTTTCCGGTTGAGTGAATCGTTGATCAGCGTGTAGGTGGCGCTCGGCTATGTCAAAAACGTTACGCGTTGAGCCTGATTGCTCCAGCCATGTGAGGTGGGGTCTCAACCTCACTCCTTTTTGGCTTGCTCGTAAGATCCGTCTCGAAAGGCGTCTCTTGTTACACGCAGATACACCACCTCTGGCACTCGTCCGCGAGACTTATGAAGGACATCGTAGCGAATGTGTGTCGACCAGAGCGGCATCGACATCGATGGTATATTTCATTTTTTTATTTTTATTTCATATGTGCCGGACGAAAAGAAAAGAAAAAAGTCAATTCGATGACTGACTGACAGCGCTGTCCGCTCGTCGCGTAGACGCCTCTGCCTAGGAACCGCGGAGGATTATTCCTGCCGATGGTGACGGCGACGTACGTTGACGTTTTCTTCACCTCCATCAAATGCGGTTTGACCTCATAGTTGCGGGAAAAAGAAAAAAGAGCGAGTGCTCCCCCCTCTGGGGCCGTTGTTCAGCAGGAACGGACTTTGATATCCGGGCGTACATATTATCCGGCGCGTCAAGTCGGAAGATAGACCCTGACTTGAGTTATCTCGGTCGTTGAGCTCCTCTCAGGCCTCGGGGGACAGCCGAAGCGAGCGAGGTTCGAGTGAGCTGTGAGGCAATGCTGATGGCACGTGTATACTTTTGCTCAAAACGCGATAGGTGAGTGAGTGACCGTTCTGATGAAGCATTGCATCCTCCACAGGTTGTTGTATGAGCCCGAGGCTCATAGTCCTAAGCCAGCAGATCTGTTTCATGTTTTATCGCCTTCCGTAATAACGTGCGTTGCAGTGACTCTCAGTTCAGTGGCTTCAGAGTCGCCTCCCTCGAGCGTTCCGATGCATTCTTTGGCGTCGCCACCGCGGGAGAACTGAGGATTTGCTAGGCTTCGCTAACACGCAGTGTCCACGGCCAGCACCACAAGAGCTCACTCGCAATTGCACTAGACAGCTACTGGGTGAGGAAAGTCGGACCTTTTTAATCCTCTACAAGTTTAGTAACCGTTATCGACTATAACGAGGGTTGCTCTTACCTGGGGACTGGCAGCCAGTGCCCACGGTGGTGGCCGTTCCCCTTCTTTCATGGCGCAGTCAAGATTGTGCTCTTTTTTAGACGCCCCTGACTGACTAGGGTGTTCCCATTTTTTCTAGTCACCAGAGTTGTCATGATCCAGACTGTATTTTTACCTTTCACTATATCACAGATCATTCTAGGACGTTCTATCGTCTTCTATTAATGACATCACCACCTCGTTGTAGCCTCGTCATATCCACATGTAGCACAGTATATAAGTAGTATAGGAACATCATGTAAAGTCTTTAGTCTTGGAATATTCATTTTTGCCCTTAATCATCGTTCTCACTTTCTTGAGGCGATCTTTGGGTTGAGTCCTGATAAGAGTCGCATGTTACTTACGAAGTGTCCGACAAGTCATTCTCAGGCGACCTCGTGAATGTCAGCATTTACCATCTTTACGTTCACGTGGCCGTCTGTGGATGGTAGACGACTTGCTTCAACGGCAGCGCGAGAATTACGACTTATCCTAGCTATGCAAGATGGCTGGTCCTGAAGCGCGGTGGCGCATGCGGTGTGGTGCCCTCAACCTCCAGGTACTGCCAGCCTCCGCAGTACTTATGTATCGATGCTCTCGCAGCTCCCGTTCGGTGCCAAGCGCAGAACGGACAACCTCATGGCGGCGATCTTGACGCTGGATTCGCCAGCGCTCGCCGGCTACTCGCTATACGTCCCTCCTTAATTTGCGCTGGGTCAACGATCAACTTTTCGCAGGCATCGACTATCCCAGTCAGGCTGTCCGAGTCTTGAGCAGTCTCCAACAGGTGCCTTTGTGGGTCCACCCGGGGACCCTGCTCGATTCGCGTCCCTCGTCGTTCACTCAGTCAACGACGACTGGTGGGCCACGCTCGCGGCGGAACTCGACTACTCACACACGTGGTCGATAGCGTCCGCGACGTGCATTGCCTGGGTGGTCGTCGCCTACCTGCTTACCGTTGCCGACTCCCTCTAGGACGTGGCCAACAACATCAACTCCAACGGTCAGGTGCCTGGGTCGGTGTGGATATGGCTCCTGCCGATCGTCGTGGGGTGGCTGCTCCTCTCTCCCGAATGCGACTACGATGGCTTGCACGACGCGTACGACAAGGCGAACAGGCAGATCTTCGTCGCAGATCCGCACGAGCCCCGATGCAGAGCCTGCTCACTTCGCCTCCGAGTTCGGCTTGACCATCAGTCCGAGCCTGGACTGGAAGCTGCACGGCGGAAACGTCACCTCCCCGGATGAGTCGCGAATCCATCCAGTGTTCAACTATGCGAGAACGCTCTCGTGCTCTCGTGCTCTCGATCTGCCTATGTGACGTCCCTATTTTACCGTGCGGCTTGGCGGAAGTCGCATCGCCGTGTTGGGGTAGACGGGAAGCCGATCCCCGGGAACGTGCGCAATGATGTCCCGAGACAGAGTCGACTGGGAAATCGTGGTCAGATTGTCGACTACTGTCACCCTGATCTGCACGAATACCGTGGGGACGATTCCTCTCACTCGTGGACATCTCCCCTAGGCACTCGGATGTCGTTTACCCGCGTATTTGATATACGGAGCGCTGTCGACCGCGGTGTGGATCATACTCGTTTTGTCGAGCATACTAGGGTACTATGCACATCGTCTGATCGACGACCCGCCGACCGTCGACTTGGAGACCGTCGGGCCATGCACCCCGTCCAAACTCCCACAGTCTACCCCCGAGACAGCGCATGTCGATGCTGTACTACCACATGACACGGAGGAGAAAGACCCCCCAACTCGGACGACTCCACGAGCGTCCACACGCCCAAACCAACCCCCCTTTGCACGCTTCTCCGCACAGAGCGCGCGCCGCACGACCCCGCCGTCTCGCCGACGGGCTGCGCTGGATGGGCAAATAGCTCGCTCTCGTCAACAACGCCGTCGGGATCGTCACGAACTCGGTGTTCCAGTACGCAGGGGTGTACGACAAACTGCTACTGCGACTCGAGCGTGTACACGTGGGGAGCGCGTACTACGCGTCACAACGTCATCGATCCCGTGCAGAGCGACATCGATCTCGCGAGGAGCGCGTGGATCGGCGCCGTCGCGCTCGCGTTGACTTTGTTGTGCGTTTTTTTTTCGGTGGGGAGTGTGATGGGCTCTGATATCCCGACAGGTGTATCAAGACGGAAGAGTGAATTGACCTAACGCTGCAAGATAGTAGCTGGGACGTCAAGAGGACGAGCGTAAGGCTCGAACTTCGACACACATCGGGTTTACTACATGGAGGAAATATGAAATAAGAAAGGGGTAGCGGATATCGGGGAAACAAGCATAGGAGACGATGCGGTCATGACAGGGAGGATTTATCTCGTGCAGGATCCGTTGCCGTCGTAGCGTATCGTCGGAATGTACGCATCGACATTTGATTCTTCGTGCCGGGAACCAGGTCTTGATTATTAGGGTTTCATATTCTGTTACACGAAGCTAATTGATCAGCCTTTTTTTTTTTCGAGCCTTTCCACATTTCCTTTCGATTTCCTTGCGCGATCTGACCTGAACCTGCTGACCCACTGGTTTACCCCTGTATGTCTATCTCATGCCCCCCAACTATGGTGTGGCTCTATGGCTTTTTCTCGCACCTCCATGTCTTACTCATGCCTCTACAGCTTGTACACTGCTGTGTCTTCACGTGCTGCTACAGGTGCACTGTGTCAGCATTGACTTGGCAGCACCTGTTAGAAATGGCTATTTTCTATACAGTCGCTTGCGCTCCTAAGCAGTGATTTCCTATTCTTTTGGATATAATTCTTGGTTAACTGGTTAGCTATTCCCCAAGGAGGGTTATCCATGATAATCTGACATTTACTAATAGAAGGGGATAACACAATCCCTTCCCCTTATATCACCCTCATTGTATTCACTCATGACGTCTGTAAAGAATGGCATTCTGCACCAAACCTAATCCTGCATAATGCCATGATGCTTTTATAACCCTAACTATCAACTACCTAAATAGTACAATTCAATCCAATGGGGGATCTGTCCCTACTGCCCTAAAGGTACGGGTGTCTTAGAATATGAAGACCAGAAACGGACGGTGCCAGACTCTGCTTAACATCTACAATTGGAGATGCCACAGTCAAGGTGACTGGGAATCCTCCCTAGTGCTCTATGGGAGAACAGCAACATTATCCAACTTATGTAGCGCTGGACGGGCGCATCAAATAGCATTGGGCGGGTGCTAGTCCCATGTGCATCAGGTGCACATAACCCTTGTCTCCATACATCTGGAGCCCAATGGACTGTTAGGGGTGTCACCCACTGTGCCAGGACCTAACCCTGGTCATCGGAGAGACTCACATATGCATCAAGGGGTTTAATCCTCAAATTGTAAAGCTGGGGTTCAACCCACAGCTGTCCCTACTTATATACATGTTCAGGATGGCAGGTACTAGCCATCCTCTACCCTAGAGATAGCAAATATAGTATATGACATCATAGTGATGTCATAGAGATATAAATAAGAGGGGCTGGCCCATGCATGAGGCATCTAGCCTTACACATGAGGCGCCTAGGCAAAGGCATGCATCAACATGCTGTTGCCATATGTCCATGGTCTAGAACCTGGGCTAAGGGTTCTTAGTAATAATAAATGAGTAAGCGCAAATGTGACAAGGTGTCACATCACATGACATCACGCATGACAAGTGTGACAGGATGTAATATGTGACAAGCATGACATAGTGTGACATGTCACATCACAAGTGTGACATCATGTGATGTCATGTTACGTGTTGAGTCATGTGACCTAGTCTGTCACTATGACCCAAGAAAATAAGTAAAGAAAGATAAGTCTGTATAATAATAAGGAAGCAATATAAAAAGGAAAATAGTCCCTGCAAGACCAAGGGAGGACGATGAGTCCTGTGTTTCTAACAATGTCATTGGCTGAATGTTGGACTTTACCTTCGCCAGAGCTAGGCTATGTGTTGGTCTGGACTCTGTTCTTGTACATATTTAGCTTCTATGACATTATCATGATGTCATGCCTCATTATTAGTGCATATAGGGTTCACTCCCTCATGTACGACTTGTAAGGAATAGCTTCATGCGCTAAACCTAAACCCGCATGATGCCTATGACACCCTTGTACTACAAATACTTATTGACTAATCATAATCTAAACTAGGGACAAAGTCCCCACAGCCATAAAGGTATGGGCGTCTTAGAATAAGAAGACCGGAAAAGGATGGTGCCTGATGCTCTTTAACGTCCATCATCTGGGATGCCAATGTCAAGGTGACATGGAATCCCTGCTTGTGCTCTATGCGGGACCAGCAACATTATCCTTATTTATAGCACCGGATGAGCGCATAATACTAGCATTGGGCGGGTACTATATCCGTGTGCGTCAAGTGCACATAACTCTTGTCTCCTTAAGCCTGGAGCCTGGCTAACTGATAAGGGGCATCACCCACTAGTGCCAGGACCTAACCCTGGTCATCGGGGAGACTTACAAGCACCATTGGTTATAAACCAAAGTTGCAAAGCTAAGGGATCTACCCCTAGCTGTCCCTACTTAAATACATCCCTAGGATGGCTGTGTCTGCCAACCCTCTACCCTAAAGATAGCAATAATAGTACATGACATCATAGTGATGTCATGGGAATATAAATAAAAGGGCTAGACCCATGCATGAGGCATCTAGTCCCACACATGAGGCACCTAGGCTAAGGCATGCATCAACATGCCGTTGCCCCATGTCCATAGTCTAGAACCTGGGCTAAGGGTTCTATGTCATAATAAATGAGGAAGCCCAAATGTGACAAGGGTGTCACATTATGTGATGTCACACGTGACTGCATGACAGGGTGTGACATGAGACATGTCATGTCACATGTGACAAGTGTGAGATGTCATGTCACAAGTGTGACATCATGTCATGTCATGTCACATGTTGAGTCATGTGACCTAGTCTGTCATGATGACTCAAGAAAATAAGTAAAGTAGAGAAATGTCTATAGAATAATAAGGAGTGCATAATAAAATAAGGGGAAAATAGTCTGTGCAAGTCAGAGGGCAGACGTCGAGTCCTGTGTTCCTAAGATGACTCACTTCTTCATTGCCTATCAGGCATGCCTCGGCTGTGCCTTGGTTACACCTCATGGGTCATGCATGTATCAATGCATATTTTAGATCTAGAGCAGACTAGACTCTTTTATTACTATACATGATGTCATTATGATATCATACCCTACACCTAGGGTTATTAACCCTGTACCCTGTCCTTACCTAATGCTGTACATTAGAAGTATATATATAGGTGGGACAGTAGGATCGACCCTCAGTCGATCTTATTGATCTTTACTCACTTCATCTTTGCCTGTTGACAGATCTCAATGTGTTTAGTAGTAAGAAGCATAATAAGTGAATATCGGTTGGTCTAACTAAGTGCAACTTTGCTTGTGCCTCGCACAACATACTCTTTTCTCTAGCATGTCCTACACTCTAGTTCAGAGTATAAACAAATAACCAGGTCCTAGGCTTAAGGAAACAAGGGGTATTCACACCTGACGTGAATGGTGTTACAAACGCTCAATGGTGTCTACCCCTATTTTCCATTCTTGCTCTCATTTATAACTTAGCTAATCCACAGGAGGGCATTCCTTTACAACCGCCCTTGATTCTAAAAGGGGGATAACCTTTATCACCCTTTCCCTCCTGCAAACCTTATCTTCGTACAGATCTGGGATCTGCCCAGAATCTTCCCTGGATCATTTATCTATTAATCTCCATGCTGTGCATGGCTATGCAACATGTACATCAGGCATGTGTTTCATTTCCTATCCATCACCACAGGCTGTGGAACAGCCTCTATGCCCTATGCCCAACCTCATGTCATCTATGCTTATGCCTCACCTATGCCTTATGCTTTCCTCACCTCCTACATGCATATTTAATTACTGGCCTGCCTTATTTAAAGTCATCTATAGATTAGGTTACTGTTGCGACTTGCAAATCAAGGCTAACCCTACGAGTTAGACTAGTGGCAAGGAGTGATGCCAAAAGCCAACAGCATGAGAAACTACCCTAAACTTCTTGTACTGTAATGAGAATGTATTGTATGAATACGTAACAAACTCAATAATGTTACAGGCGGTAACATTTCTATGCATTTCCTTTATTTTTCTGCTATTTTATTGACATTTTATGCACCAAGCACAAACCGTCGACAGTTTGTGCACCACTATGCCTTTTACTTATTCTTTTACAGATCCGGGA
>JBBPOI010000288.1:0-17426 GCA_038091355.1 Phylloboletellus chloephorus | reverse complement strand
AGAGTGGGCGGGGGGGGGGGGGGGGGGGGCGCACCTGTTGTGACGAAGGAGACAGAGGAGCGCGACTTGAGCGCCCAGGGCTTCGTCGGGGGGACGGTGAAGATGTTGCGGAAGCGCATTGCTGGGTGACAGGATGGAGGGGAGAGGGAGAAGATGGGCGTTGGAGTGCAGGCCAGACGAGATTGGGAACTTGGCCGGCACCGACTCGGAGGCTGCTCGCCCGCGCATTTAAGCTGGCGCTGGAATCGCCGTGCATCGGACAAAATTCACAGGACCACCCAAGCACGGGCCAGCGACACTGGGGTTGCTCCGCTGGCTCATCGGCCGCGGCCGCGAATAACCCCGCACATCTCATTGTTTATTCGACACCCCGAGGACTTTCGGATGTCGTCATCCACGTCAAGCAACCCAATTCCCACCAGCGGTGCTGCGGCTGTGCCCACCCGTCGCGCACGTGATCTGAGTGGGGACTCCTCCTTCCATTCTCGGACACGGTTCTTGTTCGGCTCGCGCTTGTTGGCATCTGCGCAAGCACTGCGTTCTCGGGACAAGGCAACGCCCGCCCACTCATTTTGCATCCGCGAGTGTCTCCACAGTGCTGTATTTCGAGGTTGACTTGGAAATACCTGAACTTGCGCGTTGGCTGGGTTAGCTACCGACTTCATGCTCCTTCCGTCCTCATCGCATCTGCCAATCAACGAAATGAACACCTTTTTTTGCACTCGCAGTCTCTCATTGGCTCATGGCCGTGTAAGAGCTACGAGGTGAGCCACAGCACAACTCACTTCCGTACGGGGAGTATTTTCCCCTCGGCTAACTTTGCAGATCGGCGTGTCCTCGCTGGTCTAGGCAAGCACAACGTCACAGCCTGGCATTCCCAGCACGTACGCTTAGTAATACCCCATTCATGCTGATCAACAAGTCATGGAGCCGTCGCCTACAGTTTCTTTGGCCAATCAGGGCCTGGGCCATACAAGTGTGATCAAGTACGTTATTTTCGACGTTTTCCTCATGTACTCTTGCCACGTAGTCATGCCAGTCACGTCAAAGGACACACATAGAATTGCCTAGAGCATCTACAACTCGCAACGTGTGATAGTTGGCAACGATCACGAACCCAACAGCCTCTACCAAGTACATTGTTACAGCGAAACTAAAATTGCAAGAGCGACAGTGTCCATCAACTATACGATACCGATCACGATGTCACTGAAAATCCGAAATGAGCATCACAACCCAAGCAGCGGGCAGACTAACTCACTATAGCTAGCAGGGTCGATGTGGTCAGGTAGCTCCGGCACCGCAACTTCGAACCGAGATTGGATGGCAGCCATGACCTGTTGATCATTCTCGCTCGACACAAACGTGATAGCGAGACCCTTGGTGCCAAATCGCCCAGCACGGCCCACGCGATGCAGGTAACTGTCTGCGTCTGGTGGGCAGTCGTAGTTCACAACGATGTTGACCCGTTCAACATCAATGCCACGGCCGAAGATATCTGTGGCAACAAGTATCCGTTTTTCAAAAGCCTTGAAGGCAGTATACCGTTTGATTCTTTCCATCATTCAGTAATCCGCACAAACAAAAGAGCAATCCGGACCTACCGCTCTTCTTGTGCGAGTCCGGAATGAATGCTAATACTCGGGAAATTGCATGATACCAGCAGTTTGTCCAGTTCGATGGCTCTTGCAACAGACTTGACGAAAATGACGACCTGACAAACCATAAATAAAGAACATGACACTCGGCATGATGTTCACTTGGTTGAACTCCAAAGTATCGAGCAAATCGTTGAGCTTCCTGTTCTTGGCATTCTCCTCCAGCTTGACATAGTGTTGTTGCAGGCCATGCAACGTCAGTTTCGTCTCGTCATCGACGAAAATCTCGAGTGGCTATCTTTCAATATCAGTTCAGGTTCATCATCTGTCGGAAAAGACTTACGTTAGCCATAAATTTTTTGCAGGTGATGCGAATTTCTTTTGACAATGTGGCGCTGAACATCATGACTTGCTTGTGGTGAGGGGTCGCGCGGAAGATTTCTTGGACATCCCTACGCATGTCTACGCGCAATTTGTTTAAAGGCCAAGTATTCCAAGACTGGCAGCCAAACTGAAGGGGCGGAGACTAACCAAGCTGCTCTAGCATTTTGTCGCATTCGTCCAGAGTAAAGTGCTTGACGTTCTTGGCATCCAGAATCTTGTCTCGAGTGAGGGCATTGAGGCGGCCAGGAGTCGCTACAACGATGTGTGGGCATCGATTCTTGTCACGAAGAATTTCCGCATCCTTCTGTACGGGAGTACCGCCATAGAAGGTGTGGACCCGCACATCAGGCATGTACTTTGCGAACCGCGTGTACTCGTTCTTGATTTGGAACGCGAGCTCACGGGTATGGCACAAGACAATCACAGAGACTTCGCCATTCACTGGCTCCAATTGCTGCAAAGTGGCAAGGACAAAGACCGCAGTCTTGCCGTGCCCAGACTTTGCCTGGCAGAGGACGTCCATTCCTAGGACAGCTTGGGGAATACATTCCTGTTGAACTGTCATGGTGACAGTGAGTCGAGGAACGATATTGTGCAAACAGAATCAAGCACCTTCTGAAGGATGCTCGAAACCAAGGTCACTGATTGCTCGCAGAAGCTCCGGTTTCAACAAGAAGTCCCTGAGAAAGGAAAAGGGTCAGGCTCGGCGACCACTGTGAGAAACAGAGTAGAGAACGGACCTAAAGCCCGTGGAATGTATGCCTGAGAAGTTTTTCTTGTCCTTTTCGACCTCGCCATCCGCCGCTGCCGACGCAGTGACACCGTTCGTAGGTGCAGCGGCGCCGTTGGGGACGACCTCGTCTTCATCCTCATAGTTGACAAGTTCTTCGTTGTCGTGTGACATTGTCGCTGTCGGAAATTATTGATTATGGTCCCGTGTGTAGAGTTCAAAGCAAAGCCAGAGATGGTCAAGGAATCGAGGGCACAAATTTGTGGCGCTGCAAAGACGTTGGTTGACCGCTGACTAATGGGGAAAGTGTCTTACATAATCTCACGTGCGCACGGACCTCCTCACGAACGAGGAACCCAGAGCGTTGGTGTCAGCGTCGAGTGTAACATAGCCCCCCCTCCCCGCACCTTCCTATTTGCTCAATGTGTTCATTCACACTCCCTTGAATGCTTTGAACGTCTCTTAACGCGGACGCCAGGGTAGTATCTTATCGCTTCTCCGTAATGACTTAGGCATACTTAGTACATTTCCATACAGTAGCTTTTTGCGCTCCCAGACCCAACCTCAAATCCGATCGGCTGCAGTGGGTGGTATAAAAGCTGGGGAGTGTGCGCGTGGAGATGGGTCAGAAGGCAGGACACGAAATGCCCACCTGTCCATTCTGGTGAGTATTGAAGCGCTCGAAAACCCTTGCTGAACATTCACTCAGGCTCGGCGGTAAGCTCACTGCCTGTTATCATCCGAGTGACATCTCAGTTTGGTCGGGTGAACTAGGCGTTGCTGCTTCCAGTTGGGTGTTACCCACCAATCTACTTGCCTCGGTTCACTGATGTGTTGTAGTGGCAGCTTGCTTCACGCATCCTCTGGACCTGACGAAAGTGTAAGCGACATTGCACCATTGAGGAGAGCAAGGCTGAATGCTTGCGTAGCCGTATGCAGAGCCTCGGTCCATCCGTGCCGCGTCCGTCTATGTTTACCACGATCCTGACTTCGTTGGCCGAGAATGGCTGGCGCAGTATTTACACAGGCCTCTCCGCATCACTGCTTCGTCAGATGACATACTCGCTTGTCCGCCTTGGAAGCTATGAAGAGATGAAGCGACGCATGTCTGAAAAGGGTAAACCTTCTGCTGCCAAGCTCCTCCTGGCCGCTAGTACTGCTGGCGGTTTGGGCGGTGTTGCAGGGAATCCTGCGGACATCCTGCTCGTGCGGATGACCAGTGACTCGCTGAGACCTCCAGAAAAAAAATATCGATATCGTAACGCTATGACTGGCCTCATGAGCCTCGTAAAGAACGAGGGTATCAAGGGCCTCAGTCGAGGGCTGGGAACCAACATGGTGAGCATGCAGACCGTAGACAAATCATGCAATGGTTAAATGTATGCACTTCAAGACACGTGCAGTCTTGATGAATGTGAGCTTTTCCTTCTCTCTAAGAAGTCGTGTAACGTGTGTCCATATAGATCTCACAAGTGGGATCGTGAGTATCATATCGCCTAGTAGTTCCCACTGAATCACAAGAATACACTTCCTGTGGCCGGTTACAGGTATGACTTCTTCAAAACAATGCTCCTTCGTCATCGCATACCCTTGGTGGATCATCAGCTTCACGACGGTTTCTTCCTGCACGTCGTCGCTAGTCTAGCCGCTGGGATGTGTGGCACGAGTTCGTTGTCCTCCATTCTTTAACCTGTATATTTTCTGCTCAGCATACTTGTCAGCTGTCTGCTCACCCGCCGATGTCATACGGACAAGGATAATGGGCTCGGTGAGGTGTCGTAGTTATATACCGTTCAACTCTTTACCAATGTCATTCCCAAGTCAGGAAAGGCTAACCCCTTTCAAGTTCTCGTAAACTCCCTCCGCGAAGAAGGTCCCAAGTTTATGTTTAAAGGTTGGACACCTGCCTTCATGCGACTAGGACCAAACACCGTCCTCATGTTTGTCTTCTTCGAGGTGAGCACTTCAGAGACTCACCGACAGCGAATTTCACCCACCCTCATAGCAACTGAAGCGCGGCTGGTCCCATTTCGCAGACTCATGACACAGATGCCACTCATCCCATCCCCGAGTGCTGCTTGATCCTCGGGAAGTTATAGCCCTTGAACATCTGAGTTAGACATATATAGAGATAGATAGATATACCAGCCATCGCTACACTCACGCTCTTCGGGACCGTGTAGCATCATGATATGTTTCTAGACAAGGTCCTTTCTATCCTAGAGTTTCGTTCGCATTGGAGCATCCGACGACAATCCACAGCTTGTAAGTATGCCAGGCCGGAATTTGCCGCGTCCGGTCTCATCTCTCACTGCAAGAGTCATGCAAGTATTTCAGTTGCTCTCTCGTGGCGGAGCGCGTTTCGACAAGCAGCGTTTCAAGGCCGACGTGCAGCTGTTCACAGTAGGCGGTTGATGTACCATAATGACTTTCTTACACACGCATTTACTGCAGAGCTCAAATGCGAAACCTGGTGTCCCAATAACCCAGGAGTCTAAGCTTCCACATGAACTAGATTTTTTCAAATACGCTCAAGGAGGACCACCAAAACGGCAAGCAGGAAATGCAGAGCCTACCAGTTCAGCCGCACCTCTCCGTCCCCATGCTCAGCGCAAGAGACGGAAAGTCGACCATGAAATCGAGGGTTTGGGCGACGATGCGGTCGACGATTCCGAGGATGTCGTCTCACAAGTAAGACACCGCGTGACAGCCAAAGGCTCTGACATTCCACCACCCGTTGAAGTTTTCGATGACTTGCTAGACCGGTATAAGATCCCCCCTCGCCTACTGTCGAACTTTCGGGATAACCACTATGAGTACCCAACGGGTGTACAAGCTCATGGGATACCAATCTTACTAGAGGTGAGTTCGCAACAACGCGCAATTATCCCCCACTTCTTTACCAGCTCAACAGCATCGTGATCTCGCTGCCATCTCTCCCACTGGCACTGGAAAGACACTCTCCTATCTACTTCCTATCATGGCATCACTAGGGGTCCCAATTTCAAGTCTAGAGGGCGAGGGAGGAAGCGGGGTTCGCGCCATAGTACTTGCCCCAACTCGCGAACTGGCACATCAGATTTACAATGAATGTTTGAAACTTGCAGTGGGACGCAAGTGGCGAGTGGTGTTGTTCAGTAAGGCAACGGCGAGTACTCTCCGTGGCAAGGACGCGAGGGACAAAGTAGGTAAGTTAATCTGACTAGCTACTGTGCTATTACATGCTGAGACATTTCGAGATATCATCATTAGCACACCTTTGCGTCTAGTTGCATCGATTCAGGAGGGAAACCTTGATTTGAACAAGTTCGTGACATTGAATTTCGCTGCAAACTTATGTTTCATTGCGATTTAGTGTCCGTCATCTCGTACTAGATGAAGCGGATCGACTGCTGGACAGTGAATTTCTGGGTCAAGTTCAAGAAGTCATCTGTGCCTGCACTCATCCGGAAATCCAGAAAGCAGTGTTCTGTGCGACACTTCCTGCCGGGGTCGAGCAACTAGCCATGGGAATGTTGTGCAATCCAATACGGATTGTCGTTGGATTGAAGTCAGTCAGGATTTTCGCCGTGCTTGATGGTTCTGACACTTTTGCTAGAGATACGCCTCTTCCACTTATCAGCCAGTCTCTTACTTATGTGGCCGATGATGCTTCGAAGCTGCCGAGTCTCCTGACGTATCTTGCGCAACCTTACAACCCCCCTCTGCTTATTTTCACGTCCACTCAACCTCGGGCTACCTCGTTGGCTGAAGAGCTGACCCTCAATGGGATTCTTAACGTCGATTGTTTACATGCTGGCATGACTAAGAAAGAGCGCGATGATGCTGTGAGTCGTATGCGTCGCGGCGAAAGCTGGGTGATGGTGAGCACGGAGGTCATGGCGCGAGGTATGGATTTCAAAGGCGTGAGAGAAGTCATCAATTATGACTTCCCAACGAGTGTCCAGAGTTATATCCACCGGATTGGTACGTGGCCACCAGCCCACTTACTTTCAACCTAGCTGATACATCCTAGGTCGCACTGGGCGAGCTGGCCGTGATGGGAAGGCAGTAACGTATTTCACGGATGAAGATGCGCCCTATTTAAAATCGTACATTTTTCTCGGTCTTGCTAGGCAGGACATAGCTTACGAGTTGTTCCAAGGATTGCGAATGTCCTGCTACAGTCAGGTTCGACTGTACCAGACTGGATCCTAAAGCTTGCCAAGCCCTCCAAGCTGAAGAAAAAGCAGATGGGAAGGATTAAGCGTGCGGAAACTGTCAACGTCGCGCGCAATGTTGTACACGATGCTATGAAGAGAAGGTGAGCTTCGGCCAATTCCATCGGTGGACCATTGCCACTGACGGTGCATCCAGAGACATGATTGCTGGTTCGAAGAGACGGAAGGCAAAAGAAGGGCAGGCGGAAGAGGGCTCGGTTTGTAAAAGCGGATGATCAGAAGGTGGCTGCCAAGGGTATTCTTGCTCGGGACACTTGTCGGTGCGGTCTCCAATGATATCTTGTGTTGGTGGGGTGGACCATCTGCGCTGTGCCGCTGAGATTGAGGGCATGAGGCTGGTTCTCGGCTACGAGACTGACGTATCAGCGGTGGGCTTTCATTGTTGAATCAAGGTGGGGGCCTGGACGGAGGATGGCCGGACGGTGGCGAGACTTCCTTTTTCGGCAAGGACGGAGGCCTCGATGCAGATCCGGCGACCGATATGGGGCAGGGCGACCGCGTTGAAACCTCGAGGCTGCCTCGAGGTGACGGTGTGAAGAGATGGGCCAGCGCTGGCAGAGGTGGCCGGTCTCGGGGCGTCAGTTCAAAAGGGGTTCCGTCCACAGTGCAGCGGGCAATACAGGATCTGGCAGTGTGCCGGGCCCACAGCACTTTGCACTATTCCTGATCCCCGCTGCCTCTCATGGCTCCCCTTCGCAACGTCCGCAGGTCTCGCCGGCTGTCCCGAAAGTCGCCGATGGAGGGTGGGTGCTCTTTTTATTTCTCTTATTTTTATTTTATTTTTGGAGACATATGAATTCACTTTCCTCTTTTGGACAGTCGCAGACTATGACTGGCAAGGCGCCGCGTTGGTCCACACAGGCTCCGATGTCCAAATCCCCCCCGCCATCCGCCTCCCTCCGCCGTCGCCATCATCGACGTGCACTAGCACCTCGTCCGCCTCCCCGCCCTCCATCGTCACCCATCTCCCGTTCACACCTGGGTCGTCGCACACCCGCAACCGCAAGGAGGGTCATATACCCCGCCCCCCCAATGCCTTTATGGTCTTCCGTTCGTGGCTCTGGAACAAGGACAACCTGAAGAGCATCGAGAGAGACAACCGCAATGTTTCCCGCATTGCTGGCCGATACTGGAACGAGCTGTCCGAGGCCGAGCGAGCCCCCTTCCGGCGCATGGCTGAAGAAGCCAAAGCTCGTCACGCTCAGCTCTACCCCGAATACAGGTACTCGCCCACCTCACAGAGGAGGACCAAAGTCCCTCAGCGTCGCTCCCAGCGTAGCAACGAAAACGAGAACGAAAAGTGCAAAAAGGTCGCTGATCTATTGTTGGGTGGTGTGACCGGCCGCGACTTGGCCATGTACTTGGGTGAGGAGAACAACAATGCCCAGCCCGAAAGAGTGCAAATGGAAGAGAGAGCTTTTCCACTTGTTTCTGAAAAGACATCCTCGGACTCGCTCAGCGCGGTTCCGCGGAAGGTCGCCAATACGTCCAAACCGTTCCGCAAGGAATCCCCTCCTCGACAGCCGAGACTCAACAAGCCTAGGGCTCCTTTTCCTTCGTCTTTGATCTCCACCCCTCCCTCCCAACTTCCGATTTCCCTTCCCGTCCTTCTGGAGACTGACAGAAGACCCGACACTGCGCAAGCTTCGGGCTTGTTCATTGGTTCCCCAGAACTGGAGTACCCGCCAGGCGATGCAGAACACTTTGTCTCTACTGACGATATTCCATATCTCTCTCTCGATCATTGCAGTTATCTGGTGAGTAGTTCAAGGTTAGCGCTCCCTGTACTCACATCGCTTCACAGACGGTAAAGAAGGATGCAGAGGACGTCAACTTCACTGTCTTACCTTCTCATTTACTCCCTGGCGCACACAGTACCTTCTCCGGGATAAAGCCTGAAGCCATCCCATTTGCCGATTCATGTATGCTTGGTGCCTACACTACCGACGCTCAGGCGCTGCCTGCCCCAGTGCTATCCGCCGATTTTGACATCGAATCGTACTCGTCATTGGACTCTGCACGGGATCCCTTTGGTTCTCCCGTGTTCTTCTCTAATCCATTCGAACCGTCCACTTCCTCGACAGGATGTTCAGCGCCCCTTATCACCCTGGACCAGTTATTCGGACAATTTGTGTCGCCTCTAACTTCAATGTTCTCGACCGAGAACTGGTAGATCGGTTTTACGATAGCTACTGCCATGATTTCTTTCCTTTCCGTCTTTGGCGCGTAGACGTTGCTCACTGCCACTCACGCCGATCCCCACTCATGCATGATTTTACGAGTCCACAACCAACTTCATGATTTTCATTCTGCATTTCTAACATACCCGACTCAGACAAGCTTCTTCAATCCCAAGTACCTACTGTATCTATTACTCCTGTCGCATACCTGTAAACACACTGCAGATCCTTGAGATTAGCCTTGTAACGCATGTTCATGATTCACGACTACGGTGCTAATACACAATTAGCAAGCTATTGAGGTGTCCGTTTCGCTTTCTTAGAACTCTCGTTATGGTCTGCATGAACACGCTTTGCTCCAGAAGGGGATTTAATCAGGTCTTCGACGTTCAATCGGCCCGATCTATGTTCCTCCTTCAGCCAAGCTACACATGCATTTTTGTTACATTCTGAATGTTCTAGCTGCCACTCAATGACCTTGGACAGCATGACGGCCGTCCAGGGTCCGGGTTTACCTCCAAGCACAGAGATGACTTCGTTCCCCTACCGAACGTGTGAGTAGGCATGGAGAGCGAGAGGTCGTCATCTTACATTGAGCAGTGGTTTGGCATCCACCAAGTTATTCAGACCAAGCTCTTCGATGCGGCTGGTGAACGTATTATAACGTCGTATGCATCCATCAGCTTCCTCGCCTATGGAATACGATCAGATTTCCAGAGCGCGGAACACTCAGGGTATGAACATACCATAGCCAAGCGGAACCAGCTCGCACACCAAGGAGAAAAGCAGAGATGAAGACCAATGTGAGCCAGATGCAGGTTTATGCACCTTGCCATGTCGGAGCAACAGACCTATGATAAGGTCAGTCATCAATGAATGGAAGGTGGTCAGATCAAGTTCCTTGCATACCGATGGCCACGCGCTCCGAGGGTGTTGTGAAGCGGACGTCGTCCAAAGAAGGGCCCTTTAGCAGCGCAGCAGCATCGAACAACGCCGGTATGCCATCAAGGTAATAATTCTTGTTCCCGAGTTTCAATCCTTCTCGGATCACGGCCTCGACAAGAGGGTGCAGTTTGTGCTTGTGATCCTTGTACGTGATACCGGCGAACGAATAAAGGCTGGCGCTGAGGAAAAGTCGTGCCCTCGTTCCTTGATCGTTCAATGCATGGGAAAGAAGTATCGGGTGGGGGCGTGTGGCAAACTTGCGTGGTCCAGAAGAGGGAGGTAAGAAGAGGTCATGGAGGATGGTACATGCAGTAAGGGAAAGCTGTGGTGCAGCGACAGCGGCAGACGCAACGTCGGTGATTGCAGCAGGCACATGAAAGACGGAGGGATATAACGACAGCTCGTGGATAATTTGTATGGCGCGTAGTGGTTCGAAACCTTGTACACATGAGCCCAGATACTTGAGGGGGCATGCCGAGCACAAACCTTTCATCATTTTGTCGAGCTCCTCGCCAATACGTTCACGGCTGATTTTGCAAGCCAACGCTTCCTTGAAGGACACGTTTCAATAAGTGCCTCGAATCAGAGACATCATTAGTCACCTGGATGCTCTGATCACGAGCGGCGTCCTGAAGTTCAGGAGTCATCACAAACCCAAAGCGACTTGCAAACCTGATGCATCGAATCACCCGCAAAGGGTCGTCGCGAAATGTTTGCAACGGAGGCAAAGGTGTCCGGATAACACCGTTGCGCAGGTCATCTAATCCCTGCAGATAGCCTAAACTTTCAGCGCATCGCGCAAACAGCAGCTGACCAATGGAAGCTTGCCTTCTCAGTGAAGTCCTCGACTGCCCTCGTGTGGACATTGTAGAAAAGGGAGTTGATCGTGATGTCCCTTCGCAGGGCATCTTGCAGCGGTGTCCCAAATTTCTGGAAAGGAGGCGATCAACGGGCAAGACAGCATGCGGATTGATTGACCAACAACATACAACTCCTGTTGGAATCCGACTGTGGTCCGAGTACTCTTCACTCCTCAAGTTCACGAAGTCCAGGTCGATGTCGAACAACGTTGTCCTCGCTGTCTCCAGATGTTTGGACTGGTCAGGATTGCTCTCGATCTTGGTAACCTTGTGCACGGACACATGCTTCTTCTCTGACACGAACGCAACGAAACGCTCAGCAAACGACACACCCATCATGTCTGCAAGGCATATGTCCACATCGTTGCATTCATAATCGAGCAACTGTTCACAGCAATCCAACATGAGCAACACGCGCTGGTCCGAAAGAGGCCTCGGATTGACCTTGTCGCGCACCCAACCGCCGTTGATCCTGCACGCCGTGACGATACCCGCCTCGTCCTTGAGATGTCGCGTGAACTCGTCGAGCAAGCTGCACAGCTTCTCCTCAGCATCGGACAACTCAATTTTGTCCTTGACCTGGGGCGCGATGCGAGTGTCCATGCCACTCAGAAATCTGAAGCGACGACCGAGTGGCCAACGTTGCTGAGGCCTGAGCGGACTCCTCAGATGAAGAAACATAAGAGGTCCTTGCGTGCCGAGCTGCCTTTCAATTCAGGCGGAGCCTCAATAACCCCCAAACGCGGCGTCCTTGCCGGTGCTCCCCCGCGTGCTAGCATATTTCCCGTCGAGAGTGCGAGACCAACGCCGCAGACGACGACCAGATTCCTAGCAATCCTCGTATCCTCATATTAGCACTCCATGGGCCGAGTATTGCTGAAGGTCACTGCCGTCCATGTCGTGTCCTGCAGCGCAGCACTAACCCACGCCGTAGGTTATTATCCTTGGGGACAGCGGGTAGGTGGCGTCGCAGCCATTCAGGGCGGTAGCTCATCGCGGCAAACGTGGCATATGCAGAGTTGGCAAGACCTCCCTCATGAACCAATATGTGAACAAGCGCTTTAGCAACCAATACAAGGCCACCATCGGAGCCGACTTGTGGGTGACCTCATGCTTGCAGCAGTCCCAGTCACTGAATGTTGTGTAGCCTCACCAAGGAAGTCATGGTGGACGACCGTTTGGTGACGATGCAGGTATGTTGTCGGCACGACAACCCCGCCCCTTTGTTTTTCCTCACAAATGTGGTCAGCTCTGGGACACTGCCGGGCAAGAACGCTTCCAGTCTCTCGGAGTAGCTTACTACAGAGGGGCAGACTGTTGCGTCCTCGTATATGACGTCAACAGCGCGAAGTCTTTCGAGACTCTGGATAGCTGGCGGGACGAGTTCCTCATCCAAGCGAGTCCACACGATCCCGAGAACTTCCCCTTCGTCGTCCTCGGTAACAAGATTGACGTCGAGGAAAGCAAACGGCAGGTGGGTGGCAGTTGATTGAGCTCAAACCAATCTATATGGTATTGCAGGTCACACAGAAGCGCGCCATGACATGGTGTCAGTCCAAGGGTAACATCCCTTATTTCGAGACTTCTGCCAAGGAGGCCATCAACGTAGAACAGGCTTTCCAAACGGTATCCAAGAACGCGTTGCAACAAGAAGCAGAAGAACAAATGTGTGTTATCACTATCACTTGTTGCGTTGGTTGGTTGACTGACAGCACTGGACAGGTATGTGGATTATCCAGACCCAATCCAGATCGATCGGGAGAGCACACAGAACTACGGGTGCAACTGTTAATCTGCACAATGGATTTTGTTATTTCGGTGTCCTGTTAGCGACGAGTGCCGCCGCTTGTTACCCATTCGTGATCCTGTTGAGTGTTTATTTTACTGTCTCATCGTCGAGGTATTTTACGTTGCTGGTCAAGCTCTGAGATGAATCGTTGCGTCTAGAGGTACGACGACGATATGACGTAATAAGCGGATAACGGGTGAAGCGACGATAAGTGATACAAGACTACGTGCCCTCGGCCCCTTGACTGACCTCTCATAACTTGAATGATGTTTTTGGGAACTCAACCTTGGCTGAAGCAGCGTCATCGACGAACCAGTAAACCTGACCAGGGTGGGCAGGTTTGACAAGCGACGCGGGAAGCCTTTGCTCCTCTGGTTTGTCCAGTATGAGGGGAAGCATATCCACCTTGCCCTCTCCGGTAGCAACAAAAGCGACACGAGAAGCATGATTCAGAACTGGGAACGTAAAGGTGATGCGCTTCGGGGGCGGCTTGGGAGAGTCGTCGAGATAGGCAACCCATCTGTCACTTTCTGAGAGCAGCTCGTGCCCTGGGAAAAGTGAGCAGGTGTGTCCATCGGGGCCGACGCCAAGGAGGATCAGGTCGAAGACGGGGAAGCGAGCGGAGTCCTTCTGCGCGAACTCGCGAATGAGCTCTTTTTCATAGGCATCCGCAAGTTCCTCGAGATCGTCAAGAAGGGCGGGATCGAGTGCGTGGATGTGCCCGGGAGGTATGGGGACATGTTGGAAAAGTTGGGTGTTGCAGAGATTGTGGTTGGAATCGGGATGATCGAGGGGGACGACACGCTCGTCAGCGTAAAAGACCTGCCTGTGAGGGGCTCAGAGCTGTTGTGCGGAGAAAGAGAGAATGCATACCATTTGTCCCACTTGACGGCAGGACTGTTGACGAGCGCGGAGAGCTGCTTGGGGAGGGAGCCACCGGAGAGGGCGACGGTGAATCTGCCCTTCTTCTCGACGGATTCCTTCTGCGCTTTGACGATGAACGCGGCGAGCGCGCTGGAGAGCTGTGCGGAGGAGGAGAAGGAGAGGAGGACAGGCGGGCTCGGGGGATGGTGCATATTGTGGTCTTTGTCAGGGCGTGCAGTAACTAAATTATTATTATCATATCCCCCATGTGACGTCAAGCTACAAACACGTCCAAACTCAACCCCATCTCCGGGAACACCGTCAGCAGCAGCGCGTCCAGCACGAACACCGCAAGATGCGTGTTGCACGCGCCATTGCTCAGCGGCGCGACAACCGCGGCGTCTGGGTCCACGGGCAACGCGAGCGCAGGCAGCCGCTCCGTGATCCTCTTCACCAGCTGCTCGCGGATATCCGCCTGCTCTTCTGCTGTCGGGTCTACCGGCGGCGGGCCCGGGTATCCGTTAGGAAAGAGTGTCCGCTTCGACAGCCGGATGGTCGACAACATAGAGGACGCGGATAGCACGTAGGTGTACAGCAGATAAGACAGCAGCCTAGGCACAAGCGACGTCAGACATGCGCAGTGCTAGACCAAGCGGACGTACTTGTTCATGAACGACTGGAAAGAGCAGCAGAGCAGAAAAATAACTTGAAATAGCGCCGTGGCGGCAAGACGCTCCTGAACGTTGAGCACTTCCGAAATCATCACCAAAGGACCGCGAGTGGAATCGAGGGAGACGGTGGTGCGTTGGCCGAGCTTGCTCGCGTGCATTGACACGGTCGACGATGCGAGGGATGCGGTGGGAGTCGTCGTCGGAGAGACAAACGGGGGATCATCTCCTGAAGTCGTGGAACATGTCGCTCGAGCAGAGTCAAGCCCCATGCGAGATCGGTAGGTTCGTGCAGCGGGTCGTGAAGAACTGGTTTGGTTTACAAGAGATATGGAATGGATGACTTGCTTGTACGCGTGGATGAGCATAATGCATATGCCAGATATTCTCTGGATGGCCGAAAGCAAGAGTACAATGACGCTGGATTTGGAGAGGCGAGAGTGCGTCGACGTGGACGTGTCGGATGGCTGAGAAGAGTTAGGAGCACCATCGTCGGGGACAAATGAGAGCCCACCATTTCTGGTCCTGCATCTGGAGAAGGACCGAGCAGGTCTAATACAGTCTTCTGGATGAACCAAGGCTGCGTTATGCGAGGGATAACATCCCTGACCACGATCTTGAGCATGATCTCCCTGACAATAAATCTCTCAGCCTCTGGCGCGTAGTCCTCAGGGGGGAGGCATTCTCTCAAGACGTGATCGAAAGCTTGTCGAAAGTATTCTTCGTCTATGCACCCATCGGGGGAGATTGCCATGTGAGGCTGCAACTGATGAAATAGCTGCGGCAGCGAAAGGGCGCCGCCGGTAGCGTACGACGTCGACACCTTTGAAGCAGCTTGACGGAAGTCGCTGTAATGCTGGGTGACGAGGGCTGGAACGTCGCCGAAGACGAGCAGCGAGAGGTCTGCATCGAGAAGACGGTGCTCAAGGGAATGGATGAGATGAGTGACGATGCCTGTGACCTGAGGAAGAAGCTCTCTGTCGTATCTGGTGAGCTTGGACCACCAGGTGTTTACAAAGGCTCGGAGAGCGAGAGCAATGAAGTCGTACACCTCCTCGTTGAGTTCGGGCGGACAGGCGGGGGAGCGGAACAACGGGGGCAAGGCGGAACCGGGTTGGAGGTGAGGGAAGAGGAGACGTCGCGCAAGGCTTGCTGGTTGCTGTTGCCGTGCGCTGTGGGAAGTGACCGACGCCGCTGAGCGTGTCGAGCAACGAATCTGAATCTGCCCCGCCATCGAGGGCGCGCGGCGACGTGCGGCAACTCACACACACTCAAATTTTGACATACACCATCTTCGAGGTAGGCTTGTTTTCCTCACATCTCCGTATCAAACCGACATTCGCAGAGCCTGGCTGCCATGTCGCTCCGTTTAGTCTCTGCGCGATCAGCTAGATCCAGTGTTCTGGCATGGCGGGCCTCCGCTGCTTTCGCTCGTCGCAGGGCCGTCTCTGGTGGGGCCGCGTCCACAGGCCTTCCGGACATCGAGGTACGCGATATCCCAGCTTCTCGGACTGCCATTAATGACCGCCTTCTCCTCAGCCCTCGAAGCTCACTCTAACGCGCACGACGAGTCCCAGACAATTGCCTCCTTCCTCGAAATTGCTTTTCGGGGGGACGTTTGTGCGTCAGGTCATCGTCCTGGCCTTTGCGCATCGTTAACCCTCTCTGCAGTCGGATCATATGCTGAGGATTCCATGGGCCGAGGCAACGGGATGGGGTGCACCTTCCATCGAACCCTGTGAGCAACTTGTGTCCAACTATCTACCACCTTGACATGCCATAGTCTCCACCATTAACCTCACACCCGCGGCCGCCGTCCTCCATTATGCTCAGTCGCTTTTCGAGGGCATGAAGGCCTACAGGCACGCGGATGGCACGGTTACCATGTTCCGACCTGACATGAACATGAAACGGATGAATAACAGTGCAAGACGTTTGGCACTACCCGTGAGTGTTGACGACCATGCATCAATCCTTCACGTTAACGAAACACCGTCTAGACATTCAACGGCGATGCCCTCCTCGAATGCATAAGGCAACTCGTCTCCTTGGAGCGAGAGTGGATACCCAAGGCACCAAGCCACAGTTTGTACATCCGCCCTACTTTGAGTCAGTTGCGCTCCAGTCGTCCAGGCTAGTTCTTGCTGATCGATGCCGCCTAAGTTGGTACTAACGGGACTCTCGGAGTCCAACCACCAAATGAAGCCCTCCTCTTTGTCATCTGCAGTCCTGCAGGGCCTTACTACCCGCAAGGATTCAAGCCCGTGGCGTTGTATGGCACCACAGACGCAGAGTACATTCGTGCTGCTCCGGGAGGTTTGTGGATGCTGACTTTGTTGACACCCATGGCTGAATGTCTCTGGTGGACAGGCACGGGTGCGTTCAAGCTGGCATTGAACTACGCTCCTGGCGTCCTTGCTCAGAAGACTGCGGCGAAAGCAGGCTACGTCCAGAATCTGTGGCTCCACGGGCCTGAGCACTGGTTGACTGAGGTTGGTACGATGAACTTGTTTGTCGTGTTCAGGGGTGAGGACGGCGGTAGGTGGACATGGCCTGTCGAGCGGGGGTTGGTTGACGACACACTTGCAGTGACGGAACTCGTGACGCCTCCTCTGGATGGGATGATCCTTCCTGGCGTGACGCGGGATTCCGTGCTGGCCCTCGCGCGGAGACACGCTTCTGGAGGCAAGCGGCTGGAGGGTCTTCCCTCGCGCCTCGAGGTGTCTGAGCGTGGGGTCAACATGGGCGAGATAGTGGCTGCGTGCAAGGCGGGACGCCTGGTGGAGATGTTTGGGACGGGGACGGCGGCTGTTGTGAGTCCTGTGGAACGGATCGGGTACCTGGGGGGGGATGTGGCGATCCCGACTGGCGAGGATGGGATGGGCGCGGTGTCGCGGGCGCTGTGGAAAGAGCTGGTGGGGATCCAGACGGGGGAGAGCGAGAGCGAGTGGAACATGGTGGTGGCTTAGTCATGAAAAAGTGTAGCCAGCGGGCTTGTTTTATTGCGCGCAATCCACCGACTCGACGATGCTCTTCGACCCGTCCACTGCGCAGCATCTCAAGCCCTGGCTCGTGCGCACCCTCGGCCCAATGTCCGTCCCCTCTTCCTCCTCCTCCCCCGCTCCCCCGCTCCCCCGCTCACTTCCCCCCCAGATGCGACGCCGAACCTGCTGCCCTCGCCGAATACG
>JBBPOI010000287.1:0-17442 GCA_038091355.1 Phylloboletellus chloephorus | reverse complement strand
AAATTACCCGTCGCCCACGGTTTTGTTGGGTGTGTATGACCGTTGTGAGGCTGGGAGGACGATGAGCGGAGCCCGCAGGGAGGGGGGGGGGGACATACACGAGCGAGCATCGCCGACGACGAGCTTGCCGTTGTGGATGGATACGGCGGGGATGCCGACGACGGTGGTGGTGTCCTTTGGGAGGTGCGGCTTTGGGGGCTGGGGGCTGGGGTCGACATTGTGCGGGGATGCGAACATGGCACACAGAGCATTGCCTGGTGCGGGGGAGAGGAGGACTAGCAAAACATACAACGTCGTCGTCAAAGTGTACATGCATTCATGACTAAGCGCATGTCAGTACGGGACTTCGTGGAACAGCTTCGACACGCTTTCTCCGTAGTGGCTGCGCCGTATCACCTCCCCGAGCACCGGCCCAATGTCCACCACCTCGATCTTCCCGCACCTCGCCTGGTTCTCCCGCTGCGGCAACGTGTTCGTCACAATCAGCTTCTCCAGCGCGCTCTCCGCAACGTGCTGCAGCGCGTCCCCGCTCAGTATCCCGTGTGTGACGATCGCGTAGACCTTGCTCGCGCCCCCCTCCGCCAGATGGCGCGCTGCCAGGCATAATGTCCCGCATGTGTCCGCCATATCGTCCACCAGGATCGCCACTTTGTCTTTCACGTGTCCCACAAGCACCATTCGCGAAACAGAGTTGGCTTTGGTACGCTCTTTGTGGAACAGAGCAAAGTCCACCCCCAGACGATCCGCAATAGACGTCGCCCTGACATAGCGCGTGAGCACATCGTCTTCTCCTCGACATGACAGCTGCAGTCCTCACCTCCTGGCCCCCCCTGCGTCGGGGGAGACAATCACGACATTGGTCAGATCGAAGTGGGTACGGATATACAGAATCGACGAAGGCTCTGCATAAAGCTACGCCAGCAACACGTGAGCCAGCACGCAGTGCACCTTGCATCGCTGTACTTACGCTGTAGTGCACGAGACCAAGGACATGATGAGCGATCTGTTGAAGCACGAGGCCACATCCAACTCACTTGTCCACCGGGACATCAAAGAAGCCTTGAATTTGCGACGCGTGGAGGTCCATTGTCTGAGACCGAGATGTTAGACCAGTCGCAATGCACGAAATCATGCTCACAATGACGTGATCACAGCCTGACTTCTGTATCATGTTTGCCACAAGCTTTGCAGAAATGGGCGCGCGACTCTTGTCTTTCTTGTCTTGCCTCGCATAAGGGAATAAAGGCAAAACAGCCGTGATCCGTCTTGCACTCGCTATCTTGCAGGCATGGATCATAATGCAAAGCTCCATGAGCGCGGTATTGACCGCCCCGCAGCCAGTGTTGATGATGTAGACGTCATTCTCCCGGACGCTCTCGCCAATGCGGACAATGGTTTCGCCAATGCCGCTCTTGGTTACTTCAGCCTTCGAAAGAGATAGACCGAGCCTAGAAAGCATTGAGTGTGAACGAATTCCGCGTACGCAAGTCCATACCGTCGAGCGATGATCTCCGCCAGCTCTGGATGGCTGGTGCCTGTTCGTCAAGCGTTGTCGGCACCTTCTGCCACCAGAAATGGTCAACATACCCGTAAAAACCTTCACTCCACTTCCATTCAGCATCTTGTTAGCCAATAGAAAACCCAAGGACCAAGTCCATAAACGAGCGCGACAGTACTGGTGCTGATGGTGCAACGGGGGGCTGTGCACGCCGCACTTGGAGACGCAGTGTTATATTGGCACTTTACCAGTACGAGGGCTACAAAACTACACGGTGGGTATTGCGACGGCTCTGACAGAACGTGACACGATATGGAGGCAACGACGAGACTGGACGACAGGGGAAAAAGCAAAATAAAATTATGATACTGAAACAGTGAGGAGACTGGAAAAGTTCGAATACTCAGCCGACCCATGGACAACCAGAGCATAGTTAGGCGCCCTCGAAGACGGCACCGAGAAGATGACACAAGAACCAACGTGACAATGTCTGCCAGAAAGCGGAATAAGGGAGGAACTGAGTCGGATAGGAACGCCACATATAATGGCTAGCAGCAATGCAAATATATGCATCAATGTTGGCAACACATGTGTCGTCGAAATGGTCTAGGTGGCGTGAACTGAAATACTGGTGGACGGCGGTCCTGTACGCGAAACAGATGCATGCGCCCCAGTGACACCATCCCCATTGAGTATGGAAAGTAACTGAAAGCTACTTGGGGGGAGAGATGGTCGAGATTGCGGAGACAAAGCAGCCTGTGCTGCAGGCACCGCATTCGCGTCACGAGGAACATGGAATGGAAGAGGAGGTGCGCGGGGCACAGCGCGCTCCGAGGGACTACCGTAGGGATAAATAACAGCATTTGACTGAGCCGACGAGTGAAACGCAGTAGTCGAATAGCCTGGAGCAAAAGTCGGAGCGAATGGAGTGGGTAAAAGTTTTCCTGGAAGGCTTGCAGGAGGCGCAGGGCCACTCAAGAGAGACAGTCCTTGATTCTGATTGATGACGCCACGCCCGGGCACACCACCCGAATATGTGGAGGTAGACTGGTTAAGCTGGCTAAAGCGAGGTCTAACTTGGGACGGATCCGCCAATAAAGGGTGTGCATGGGAAGCGTGTAACGTAGGCATATTTGCGCCTCGAATTGAGTGCAGAGAAGGCATCGACGTGCCAGACTCACAGGAAGATCTAAGGTTAACCTGGGTACCGTAAGTGGTAGGTGGGGGTACGGAGGCAGAAGGACCAGAATAGCTTGCGCGATGGCGGTAATCCGGGATGTGAATGGGTGATATATCCCGGCTTATGATGGTAGGTGTCATTTTAGACGATTCGTCCGCAACAGACTCGAGAAGCGCCAATTGCTTCAACCGTTTCCCTGACGTGTGCACTTCAACTGGTCGGGAAGGGTATGGAGAAATGTCGGTAATGCTGGAGTTGCGACGAGAAGATATCACTTGCTTCCGCGCCATGCTTACAGCCGAGGATGATGAAGCCACGGAACTTGCGAGGGCGGAAGAGGTTACAGATGATGGATCACTAGAGCCACCATCCACTGGAGACGCTACCTCAGCTTCGTTGGGAGGCAGGAGGTCTGAATGCTTTTCGCCTTTGTGAGAATCCTGAGTTAAGATACGTTGAGGCTTGGAAAGGCCCGGGGAAATGACCAGCGTCTCGGTGAAGGTGGGGACGCGAGAGGACCAATCCGGTGTCTGTAGACGATGGGATGGTGAGATAGTTTTGGGTAATGAAGCAGCACTGTTCACAGCGTGTGGTGACTTCAGGTCGACATTCTTAGCAGCTGAGATGGAGAGCGAGTTCAAGAGCCGGGCAAAGTGCGGATCCATCGGTTCGGTGACGACAACCTTCTCGTCGTCAGACTCTTGTCTTGTAAGAATGTGATCATTGCTGGCTGGAATGGCCTCGCTGTATTGCGGTGAGGGTGTTTGTGGTTCACCAGTATCGGCGGAAGACGAGCTTGATTCTTGTGCGCGCCTGTCCGCCGACATGTAGGAAACAGATTTGCGGTTCCTTGATTCAAAGGTTTTTGGTTTCCTTGCAGCAATAAATGCCTTCAAAGCCCTGTCGCACGCGATTAGAAGCGTTTGCGCAAAATAGTCATTCAAGACATACGCAATAAACGGCGAGATCAAATAGAACTTTCCGGGAGCAGCCCTATTGCGTTTCCATGTAGGTAAGTCCGTCAGTCTGAACCACTCAATTCGCTGGTGATTCGATTAGAGGCTAGGCCTTTGGTGAAACTATTCGCACGTACACTGATTTCCTTTCGAGTACGAGTTTTGAACGGAAAGTCCTCTAAAACTCCCGGAACAATGAACAGAGAGATAAGCTGCTCCTTTATAGACATCTCTATTACATCTGCAGGGTGAATCTGTCCCGCCAAATTGTAGCCGGTCTCTTCCAGTACCTATGGCGAATATTGAGGACAACTGATTATTACAATGAGCAGTGCCTTACTTCGCGAATAGCGCATTCATGAGGGGGTTCATGCTCGTTTATCTTACCCTTGGGAAAGCCCCACCCCGAAGAAGATTTCCATCCTTTGACAAGGATGCACTGCAAAGAGAGGCGGATGTTGATGTGCGAGAAACACGACACGGGGATAACGGACCTTCTCCCAAGTCTCATTCAACATTATCGCACCGCAGACAGGAACTCTAGTTTTATACTGCATGAAGGTGTTGAACGCTTGTTCGTGATCGTGACTCCAGTGATGCAATAGCGGGCAGGCATGGAAAAGCATCTCGGAGAACTTCTTGAGCGGCAAGGACGGAAACTTTGGGTTTTGCTCGCGAACGAAGTCTTCGTAGAACCAATGGCTATGATGTGCATGAGCCGGAGAAACTCTGGTGAAGGGCTACGAAGCGGCTTACGCTTGCTCCACTTGAAAGCATATCCGCTCCAGCGATGAAAGTTCTTCGTCGGGAAGATTGAGAAGAAAACGGCTACACCGAGGTGAGAGAGAAGACGCAGCAAACGCAAAAAAAGAAACCTTGATAGATCCTCGAGGACCTCGTCGTGTGTGGCATGTTTGTAGGTGAAACGTTGTTGCGCATCTGCGGGCGGGGCAGGCTGTATTTCCGGGGACGAGGAGGAGGAAGTCATGGTGGGCAGAAGCAAAGGAGAGTCAGGATGGTGACGATCGTTCTATGGACAGCAAGAGATAGACCGATGATAGAATTGTCCTCCGTATGACCACCTGACAAGCACAACCAAACACACATCCCACGTCACGTGCCATCCCCTGTCCAAGATACGAACGTGTATAATTTACAAGTCTAGTTCAAGATGCGTGTGGTTGCTGGAAGCCCATCAGCCGTTCATACTCGCGAATCTCTTCCGCGGTAAGCCTGTCCGACCCAGCCCAGTTCGCCGAACTAGTTCGCGCCCGGAACCGACTTTGCCTTGTTCGGAACATTTCCTCCATTCGCAAGGGTCGGATCGCCCCGAATATATCATCAGGGTTCACTGTACTCTGCATTTGAAGGGCCTGGCGCAGTTCTGGAGACTGCGCCCAGTCTGGTGGATCGAATGTCCGAACCCGGTCTTCATCTTCCGAGTCGGAGTATTCGCTATTAATCTCTGGAAGCTCGATCGATTCGCTGGGACCTTCCGTTGTTGGTTGCTGGGCAGCTTGCATCTGCGCTTTGGCCCGAGCAGCCATCTGAGACTGGACCATGGTGGAAGGTAGCTTGTCACCCATATCATCCTGTTGAGGCTTCGCCTTCATTTTCCCCTTCATAGAGGAAGGGACCACCTTGAAGGGCTTCGCCTCCGGAATGGTCGGCTTAGCTGATGTAGCTGGCGGGGCATTCTGAGTGGTGTTATAGGCGGCGGACGATACGAGGGCCGCGCCGTTGGCCTTCACCCCCTTTTGAGCGGCAGTCTTTGTGGCCGGTGTAGCGGCCAACTTTGTAGGGGGGGCCGCATCCTTGTCTTTCAAAGGGGGCTTCTTGCTCTCAGGCTTCTTCTCTGCCTCTGGGGCGATCCTTCGCTTCTTGGAAGTGTCATCCTCAGCCTTTCTGGTGGCAATAGGAGGTTTAAGAGGTCGCCTGTCTGTATTGTCCTCTCTCTCGCGCTTCCGCTTTTCAAACTCCTCTTTGCTCTTTTTTTCTTCCTCGAGATGGCGAGTTCTTTCCTCTTCTGCTTTCTTTGCGATGGCAACCTGGCGTCTAGTTTCCATCTCCTTCAGGCGTTGGGTCTTCTTATCCGCCTCTTCTTGTTGCTGTGGGCAGGTGATTAGGATGGGTATCAGGGCGTGATATTCAATTGAACCAACCCTCTTGGCTGCAGCGGCAGCTAATTGCAAGCTTTTCAGCTCTGGTTTAGCCTTTTTACCTCCGCCAAGCATGCTGTTGACAAGCTTGGTGGCTTGACTGAAGAAGCCGGCTTGTGACTGAGAGGAAGCAGTAGAGGCCATTGAAACAAGACTGCCGCCCCTTCCAATAGTGCTTGGCTGTCACGCGAGTGAGTCGTCCAGTAGTGATGATAAAAACAATGGGAAAAGATTGGATGGTACCCACCTCAACACGTTTGAGGGTAACTATTCCAGCCTCGGCGACATCTTCAAGATCACTGGCCCCCATAACGGAGTGCTCAGCGTCCCATATCTCGACAGCCTCTTGCTTCTGTCCTGCCCTTTCATCGTTCGCCTCGACCCCATCTTCCGCGTCGTGGGGCTGAGGTACGGTATCGGCATTCTTCTCTGTTGCAAGGCTTCTAGTCGGTCCTTGACTCTCGGTTGGGAGCGAACTCCACGTGTCCTCCTTATCCATATTGCTGAAGTCAAACGGTCTCCATCCTGGCTCCGCAGCAGCAAGTTTTTCTTCAAGTGGCCAGCTATCATCGTCATCATCAATGATTGCGGACCTCGCATCACGTAGTTGCGAATCAATGCTGTATGAAGTGTCTTGGGTGGAGGGGATCCATGTGAGGACTTCATCACGCTGGTTAATGACACGGTCGGACAAAATGATAGATTGTGAGGACTGCGCAGCCAGTTGCGATGCTCCTTGAATAGGGGGAGGAAGGCTAGGGGAGCTAGGGGAAGGGGAGGTGAGTCGAGCGGGAACCCCCAGGGACATAGCAGCCGGTAGCGTGAACTGGCTTGTAGGGAGGTTGAATGAGAATTCCTTCGGGTGTCCGGAAACAGTGGAAGATTGTTTTAAAGCTGGGGGCATGAAGACAGGTGGCGGTGGTTTGTTGAATACCGGACCTACGGGCATAACAAAACCCGAGTTGCGCTTCAATGGGGGCGAGTCAGGTGGGGTGGTTGAGATCCTTTCGTCTCCCCTGTTAGTTCGAGCGTGGCCATCAGTTTCCTCGGCTTTCTTCGTTAAGAGTTTAGGTTCTAAGGTGTCTGGGACCAAATCTGACAGACTGAGTCGACGTCCAGCCCCTTCAGCCTGAGGAGCAGGAATAGGGATAAGGTCATCGTCTGATTGCACCCGGGTCGCAGAGGGTTCCCGGTCGGACAGACCATCACCACATGGTGCCTCAGAGTCACTAGATTCGCCGTCGATCTTATTCCGTTCAGCTACCCTGGCCTCAGCAGCAGCTCGGGCTTCGGCAAGGGCAGCCGCTGCTACACCACCAAGTGACTTTCCCATGCTTTTACCAGCGCGCGCTCCAAGTCCTTCGACGGTACGCTTGAATAGATCGATGAAACCCTCCTCTGCGTCATTTAGAGGAGTGAAATGTTCATCAGCATCCATGGTATGGGATTCCAAGTGGCGAGCCGGCATGGCAAAAGCAACCGAAGATAGAGCAACCGGCTCGCCCTTTACAGAAAGGAAGTCACGCTGGATGGTTTTCCCAGTCTCCTTAGAGATCAGAGGTGCGATGCCGACCTCAGTGTACTTGGCAACCTTGGGGTTCCGCTGGTCGCCTTCTTTGTCCGGTCCGGATGAAAGCGTACCGAGCATCTCCCCACTTTTACGCTTAACTGCAGTCGAGACTCGAGGTACAACTTCAGTGCTAGTAGCCGCAGAAGCAGCTGCAATACCGAAGGTGCTCGAGTGTGAGCTTGTTCCTTCCATTGCCTTGGCCTCGCGTGCTTTCATCAACCAGGAAGTTCTCTTGCCAAGAGGCGCAAGTGCAGCCGCGGTAGTCGGAATCGCGGAACTAGGTAGTGTCTCTTGCGCAACGCGCATGGATTTACGAAAAGGAGATGGGGCAGGGAGCGTCGGGAATGCTGAGGCACCACTCTTGTGAACCAACGTCCTCGGAGGTGAATCGTTCAATGGAACAGACATCGTACGCGGTGTCGGAATCGAGTTCGATATAGGATCAACAGGCAATGGGGCTGTGAGCGCGTTCCTCTCATGATTCCTTGGAGAACTGATTGCAGGCCGAGAGGGTAACGGCTGTGTGTGGTTGCCTATACGAGTTCCTGAGGATTGCACTTCCCGAGGAGAGACGAGAGGGATGGACTGGAAGGTGATAACGGACGAGGAGACCGAAGATTGTACATTTCGTAAGATGTCCCCCTGGGACATGTGGTCCAGTTGGATAGCTTTGGGGCGCACATCAGTTGCGGGGTGTTCCTCCGCATTATGGCGGAATTGAGACAAGGCGCCAGGTGATTGCTCTTGGCTAGAAATGACAGGAGACGAAGGAATAATGTTAGCGCGGCCTCGTTCGGGGGATTCGTCTCCTTCCGCAATGACAGACAGCTCGGTACCACGTTCCGAGGCTGGGAACAGTGCCAAAGAATCGGTTTGTGTGTCTCTAGGATAGTACTGGACATGCATAGCGACGGCCTGTGGCTCTGGCTCGACCAAAACGGTGATTTCGGGAACGTCGGCAATCTTGGCAGACTTCGATCGTTCGGGTATCTTCCCCGCTGGACCATTCGAGGTAGACGGGGGGTCAGGCAGGGGGTTCTGCGCATCTGGTGCATCCTGGGCAGATCTTTCCTTGGCCTGCAGTAGAGCTTTGTGAAAGCTATTAACAGCGACGTCATCTTTCGCGGCGTTGTTGTCCTAGGAATGGAATAAAAAGATATCCACATGAATGGAAGTAGACCTACATCAAGTGAGAATGACGTGTTGTTTTTCACTTTTGCGGCTGCCGCGGCGGCTGCTCTTGTTCTACGAGGGAGGTTCTTTTTGCGACCTGGTGTCTTCACGAGATCGATTATTGGGCTATCGGAGTGTGAGCTGCGTCAAGGTTCCAAGACTGCGCAGGACTAGAGCTTACCCTTGCTTTGGACCGGCGAGGATATGCTCGAGATAATCATCGAGGAAGAAGAACGCATGGGTCTGAACCTGGTCCTCGAACAACTGGCGACAAGGATCATTGGCCATGGATGCTCGCACCGAGGCCATCCAGGCATGTATTCCGCTTTCCTTCGCGTCCGTACTTGCCATGTCCTGCAGCGTGTCGTCGCTGTGGTCGACGTGCGAAATCAAGACCAGGAGGAGGGCCACGGCGCGTCAGTCACATGATCAGAGGCAACCGCACCACCACGGCATATGTTACCTGTGCCTCTCCCATGGCGGCCCGTCATACATCTCCAGCACCCAACCCGACCGCTTTTCGCCACCGCTGTTCGTCGAGTGCAGCGGCAAGTGACATCGAATGTGACGTCGGCAGCGGGGGAGGAACGACCATGCCTTCCCCCGAGCACGACCCCCAGGGCTTGTCCGAAGCTCAGCTGCGACGGCTGTATGACGAAGAAGAGGTCGAACGATTCATGTCTCTCTTCTCTGCAGTGCGTTCCACCTCGATGTGTGCACCTCTCGCAGGCACAAATCTCTCTTAGTATGTCACAGAAGTTAGGCTTTCCCAGCCCATGGAATCTACGGAGCCCCAGAGTGTAGAAAGTCTGGACACTTCCACTGGGAAAGCAACTCCCTCTCGTCCCTCTGATCGCGCACTCTCGGAATACATTGCATATGTGAGGCGTCTCGAGCTGGAGGTTTCCTTTTTCTGAATCCGGTAGAACTATGTTTTACCCCATCTGCCGCCAGCGGCAAGCGTCCCACCCCCGTTCACCCTCAAACGTATGACATTAACAATCCAGAGACTCTACTTGGCGATGTTTCCACCATATCAGGCGTTTTTGTTAGACTTGGCACACTTGGCTTTGTGGACAGATTACCAGCGTAGTTTGAGACATTGTATAGTGAGTTTTGATTCAATAAATGTTTTGCCTCGTTCTCACGTACTTCAAGGCCTTCTGGTTCCTGTGGCTTTATGATCTACTCCTTCCTGCTCTCGTATTCCGGATTGTGTTCGCTCTTCTCCGACGTCGCATATTGATTTACCCTACCCTCAAAGAACTGCAGGAGCGACGTCGAGAGACTGCGCGAGCACGTAGGTTTGGGGAGGCAGTTCAACAGCGCATTGCCGTTACGACACTTGGACCCATCGAGATGTGGCGCCTTCTTAAGCTATACAAGTCGGGGGGGCAAGATAAAGCGAAGACTGCGGTGAAGGACGCGAGCCAACTCTCTGAATGGACCTATGCCGACTCTGCAGGTACATCTATCCATCCAGTCGAAACTGATAACGAGGAGGAGAATTTGAAACGTGACGTGCTGCATGCTCTGAATGAGCTAGCTGATCTTCACGAAAAGATTAAAAAGTAAGGTTCCTCTGGGGATGAAGCGCACGTTCGAGTTCGACCTGACCACGGAGTACAGCATCTTTACCTGGCGTCGCCCAGATGTGACCCGCCGCTACGTGCTTGTGAGTCACCGGCGTTTCCCTGTCTGCCTCGCTGATGACCCTTGAGGTTTTGATTGTTGTTGGCTTTGGTGCTCTTTTCCTCCCGGCCAAGTATGTCGCCAAACTGGTTTATTGGTTTGGAGGGTTTTTATTCTGGCACGTTATACCTGTCATCGCGGCTCTTCCGCAAGCAGAAAGAAGACGGCGAGTGTAACTATTTCGGGTGCTTCAGTACCCTGATGTCTGTTTTCTAGAGTATCGCTCCTGTTTAGAGATGCACCCACCGACGCCGATTACGCCACAGAGTTGATCGTTGAGCGTATTGCCACTGGGCAGGATGTTGGGATAGCCTCGCACCAGCCACGTCGCCCACCCGATGCATCTGCAAGCGCGGATGGTCTAGCGTCATCCGGTGCATTTCGTGAGGTTGAGTCGTCTGAGCAAGATGGCATAAATTGGAGAAAGTGGGGGGCGCGGGTCGCTCGGGGCAAGTCGATCGTAGAGGAAGGCAGGCAGTTGCTGTCAAGCCGAGTGCGTAGCCCACAGACATTTGTATCACAGCTGGCTCAACTGCATTGTAGACGTCGCGGAACCCGGTCGCGGGGGACACAGTTGTTCACCGTTTGGAAGCTGACCAGGCGCACAGTATGGTGCTCTTCTTTGCGCTTTCCATATCACGCTGAGCGGTCGTGATCAGCATTCTTGGCACAATACGCTTCAGTCCCCGGGTTGATCACTCTGACATCTACCGCGCTGGCCTTCACATCGCTCACGGGAACTCACGCAAGGCTTGTCATCTCCCGTGATCGCCTGCGTGGTGTGAAGAAGTCTGGGCTCATGAAGGGCATCTCAGTCTCTTGGGTTCCAGCAGAGTCGGTGGACGGGAAGGAAAGAACGGAAAGGTTCCACTGGGTCGGGGACCGTGACGAGCTGTTCGCCAGACTTGTTGGCGCTGATGGCGGACGTTGGATGAGGGTATGAATGGAACGCATTAATCAATACACCACTTCTGGTTCCACTTAAGCGTCCGTGCGTGTGTTGATCGCTTCGCGCTTGGTTTCTGTTTCTCGCACTTCTGCCCAAGTTCGTTTATCCGTTCAGACGACTCCGCAACCGCATACAAGGCGAGACGTCGTCGTCGCTTTGCATCCGGCGCTCACCTTCGTGCGTTCCGTTAGCTGTATCCTCCACGCTGAATTCCGTTTCGGCCATCTAGATCCGCTATGTTTTTCTCCCCAGACCTGCTGGCGAAGAGAGACAGCGGGTTTGGGCTTTTGTGGTAGTCAACCCTGTCGCTGTTGTGAATTGACCTCAACAGAAACTGATGGCTATATGCGCAGGCTTGCTGCTACTCTTGGGTCGAAATCCGCGTTCAAGAAGCTGCCCAAGCGCTCTGTGATGACTGCTGACATCTCCCAGCTTTGTGAGCTTATCGCCACACCAGCAGAGCCCCTCGCCCTCCGCCTCTCCTCCAATCTATTGGTTGGCGCTGCCCGGTGGGTAACCGTCGCTAATGACTTCTTCGCGACGTCTCATTCTCCTATGTCCAGCGTATACAAAGGTAACGGCTATTGTTGAGAACGAGAACTTGAGCTGACGACTGGTCAGTCAAACAAGAAATCTTCGTGTCAGACGTTACAACATGCTTTAACTCTCTCAAACGAGTCGAACACGAATTCCGATCAATGACTGCTTCAGAAGGTCAACATCAAATGGCGCAACCGAGTGTAAAGTTAGTCTCCGCTCTTTGTGTCTGAATTTGCTTGCCACGTCGACCCTTAGATCGTCTGCGGTGACTCTGCCTGCAGACCCAAGGGCTGCTTTCTCCATGCTTTTTGATGGTATGGTCACAGTAAGTGATCTCCGAGATCGTGCGTGCAAAACTTCTAGGAACTACTCTAGAATTGGGATGAATATCTGAACCTCGGCGGTGTGTCCTGCAGTCAGGTGTATTGCTTGTCCTTGCCCATTCATAAAACAGGCAGAAAGGACGCCGAATATGACTCAGACAGTAACTATAACCCAAAATTTATGAAAGGGAAAGCTAAAATATCACCAGTGCCTCCAAACTCGGAAGTTCCCCGTGCGAGCGCGCATACCCTCCCCGAGAACCACGAGTTCTTACTTGCGAACTCCTTTGATGCATCTTTTGGAGGAAGCGGGATGACAAATATTTCATCCTCTCAGATCGAAGGTTTTAGGTTCGATGATATGTTTGACGGGCTGGACATTGGGGAGGGAGTCGGGGATGATCTCGTCAGAGAACTGGGAGAGGGATGGGGGGCTAGTCCAATCGAGGGAAAGGCTTCAGAGTAGCTTTTCCTCTATGACCCCTTGCTAAGGCTGACGACAACAAGGAACCTCGCACAGGCTCAAGAACCCATTGATATGAATATGAATTTCTACACTAAGGATTTGGAATGTGGGTCAACAGGGGTTGAAGGGCTCCTCGAGGTTGCACAGGACACCCAACCACCTATTCTAACTAGCTCAGTCCGAGACTTGCACATCGAGTCAGGTGAGGGTACCGGGTTGCCTGTTCATTCCAGTTCACAAGAACCCGCGCGATATCGTAGTTGGATCCCCTCCTTCAACTTCCTTCGCTGGCATAACAAGGTCACACGAGTTTCAGACTGCTGGACACACCTCCCATTCTCCGCATGCTGAACCTGCAGTACGACAAACGTATGCAGGGCAAATCCAACCAGAAAATAACGGGACCACGTTGAGGAAGACCAAACGCGCAAGACTTATGCTTGATGTCAGGACAGAACTTACAGATGAAGAACTCAAGGTGAGGGTCAGTAGCTCGACTTGCTTGCCTCCGAGACTTGATTTGTCGGGAGGCCGCTCGCGTGTCTTACTTGGACAAGCAACACACTATTCGATGCGAATTAGAACTCAAGAGATTCGAAAAAAAGCAAGTTGATCTGATCCATGGTCTGCTATGGGACGCTCCAGGTAGCGGTAAGTCTTCAAGAGTACGGCGAGAACAGAGGCTGAGCTTCACTAGTGCACGCGAAAGACCTGGTTGACTTTTGGGTTGACCATTTCAGGGCTCATGTCGAAGCTCGGTCCGGTCTCTTCATAGGGCCACAGCGTATGTTTAATACATATCTCACTGATGGCATGCGTACTTTTCCTAACTGCTCGTAAGATGACACCCCTCGTCAAAAACGCCGGAAGGTATCCACGTCTCTACCGAAGCCACACACGGGAGCAGTGGAGGATATATCTTCGATGTTTACTGCTGACAACTGGCGTGTTGATGAAGGAGCCACTCCACCGATGAATGGCGATGATACGGGAATTAACCTTAACTACAACGCAGATGGTCTGTCGTATTCAGAGCGTTGTACGCCTCTTGATACTAATCTGATTCGCAGCAGCGAATTGGGGGGAGGTTGATGATTATACTCCCAATGCAAAAAATCTGCGCTCTTCAGAGGTTGTGTTGATATTATCGTTTTCCATGAGCTTCTCTGACGTCTTGTTAGGAACCTGGACAAGCCCGCCGCGCTTCTCACCCACCACCCGCTTTCGCGGACAATATTGGCATTGAGACAGTATCGGATGCCTTTAATTCCCAACGCAGCGCTCTATTTCCGTGGGATATGGCGGGAAGTAGCTCCTCCATTTCCGGCCGTGAAGGAGGAATGCGACTACGCAGCAGTGATCGGATAAGCGTCGAGCGTGCGGATGCGAGGCTTCGGGGAAGTACCGCGAGCCGAAGGGGCAGCTCTTTGCCGAGCGTCCCGGGGAGTCTTCAGGGAGGCATAGGGTCACCTGCAGTAATTTTACGTGCGACCCAGATGGACGATGACTTCGCATTTGATGGTACGGTATGTCTTGGGCAACTCTGCGTTTGCTTACCGACTTCACTTGCAGTGCCTGGCGAAAACTACTCACGGGAGTCTGAGGCGAATCCTATCGCCCTCGAGAAGAACTCCTTCAATTTTCTCGAGTTCATTTTCCGCAGTGTATGACTGCGAGAGTAATCCTGACTTCACCTTAGGTATGCAAGAATGCAGTATAGGTCGCTTCCAGGTACCCAGTATCTCGCATTCGACGATGTCATCCCAAACGCCACTAGCACTGCCCGTGTCGCAGCTGCTGCGCTGCACCATTGTCTCGGTGGGTCTCAGCTCCGCGTCACAGGTCACTAGATTGGCTAAGCTTGCGCTATCTTGTAGTTCTTGCGACCAAGGGCCTCCTGCAGTTGAATCAAGAGGAACCGTACGGACGGATTAGCATCCGCATCACATAGTAGTACGCGCCTCGCTTGTGCCCTGTTGTCAGTCCGAATCTTGGACAGCATTGTGAATCAGCTTATGTTTGACGGAGCCACTGGGTCCTGTTTCCATAGTCAGTTCGAATATATATCTGGCACTTGCAAATCTCAAAGCCTCTGTGCGGCCTTTCATCCCATCCCATCCCATGTCTTCCCCAGCTGTCCTCGCTGCCCGTGCTGCGCTCTCTAGCATCGATCTGAAGGCCTATGACCCCCAACAAGCGCGCTTGATGGATGAGCGCTGCATCCTTGTCGACGAGCAGGACAACGCCGTCGGTGCCGCCGACAAGAAAACATGTACGCGACACCATTAATTTCACTGCTCAGTGCTCACACGTCACTCCAGGTCACTTGATGGAGAATATCAACAAAGGCTTGCTCCACCGCGCCTTTTCCGCGTTCGTCTTCCGCCCATCCGATGGAAAACTCCTCCTTCAGCAGCGTGCGAGCCAGAAGATCACGTTCTCGGCCATGTGGACAAATACCTGTTGCTCCCACCCCCTCGATGACTTTGAGCAGGAGAAGATAGAGCAGGACCAGCTTGGCGTCCGCATCGCGGCATCACGGAAACTGGAACATGAACTCGGGATCCCTCGCAGTCAGACCCCTGTGGACCAGTTCCAGTACCTTACTAGAATACACTACCTCGCGCCTTCGGACGACACATGGGGTGAACACGAAGGTGAGGAACATCCTGTGAACTATGGATAAAACCTATTTCACGATATTCTCCACGCAGTTGATTACATCCTGTTCATAACAGCGGATGTCACTGTAACTCCGAACACGAACGAGATCCGTGATTACAAATGGGTGGACAAGACGGAACTGCAAAGAATGTTTGACGATGCCTGTGCGTTGGCTGGTTAACTTGTCGAGAAAGTGGAATACCGATCGCTTTAATACAGCCAACTCTTTTACGCCCTGGTTCAAGCTGATCGCCCGCGACTTGCTATTTGGTTGGTGGGATGAATTGCTTGGCCGAAAGGAAGCAGATGGACGTGTATACGCAAAGAACCTTACGGGCGTCGCTGACGGCTCGCAGGTAATCAAGATGGCTTAGAGACCTTCTCCGTCTTTATGGGATCCTTTCACTTTTCTTTCCGAGATCTAGACTGCCTGAAAAGTATCGGTCGTTGAGTTACTGGTCTACCACCTTTCTCGCTCAGATCGTCAAGCTTTGGTCATGATGAGTAGGTCTTTTGATGGTGAGAACGAGCGAGGGTCAAGGGTCCATCGGTCTCCGCAACGTTGCTAACTAGTCTGCGATATCTTTTTTTTTTTTTTTTTTTTTTTTTTTGGCAGGTATGGAGAAATTCTTTACAGAATCTCTGCGATATCTTTAATTTATGTCGAGATGTCACTACTTGGCAGTTTCTTTATGACAGGCGAGCAAACAAACCTTTTTTTTATCGGGTTACAGCGGTTTTCATTTTCCTGTGGAAAGTCAATTTCGATTTCGATGTTCGCTTAGTAGCCGAGCGGGAACCCAGGAGTACCTGTGAGGGATTTTCTAGACAGTCGACTTTCTCCTAACTGCTACCTCCCACATCATGCCATGTGCATTTCCCAACAAACTCAAAACAAAAATTCCAGTTCTTTTTGACAATGGATATATGGCCAAGCATATTTGCATTGGTGTCAAAAAGTCACTCATCTATCAGGTCCTTGGTTGCTATGCAAAATCCGGCATTGTGTACAATCTGTACACCTATTCCTGTGCCACTAGATGTCGGCACTGCCTCACGAGTACAGACGAAGATTTCATTTTGGCCATTGTTTGACAGTGCCATACCATCTATCTCAATGAACTTTGACAAGAGCTCCCCTTGAAGTGCCATGTACAGTTATCCATTCCAATCCTGTACCAGGCTCTTTAACATCTTCGGATATCTCACAAGGCTGTCTCTGCATCTGCTGCAGAATGGAACATGGAGTTGTGCACTGTAGGGAACTGGAATTCCCTATTGTAACAAGTCTTTCGACAAGTTTCCACAGGGACTCCACTATCACACTAAAGGGGCGTACTAAACCCCAATAGCGAAACTACAAAGTGCAAGCCTTTACAATAGACTGCAGACTGGCAAGGAGGGAGGGAGAGAGAAAGGATCAGTTGCCAACACCGAAGTGCTAGCAAGGGACCCTGAAGGACTAGTACTAACTAAGTCACACTCACACGAACTAGCTACACCCACTGGACCTGATGCCGAAGCAAACAAGTGGATTAAGCTAGGGACTTAGCTATGATACATGGTCCTTTATATACCCCAGACTACTGCGCACGGACCAAGCTGTGCATGGGAAATAGAAGGTACTAATTAGGATATGTGTCAAACGTGTGTGAATAAGAAGCGTAATAGAAGTGGTAATTAAGAAGGCTGTATGTGTGGCAATCCTAAAGCCAAAGAATGGCCCTGGATGCTCACACTAAACCTCAACAAGTAAAGATGATAGATCGAACCAAGCAGTAGGCGTTAACCCACAAGAACTTGACTAGAGTTCTTGGGGCGCTTTCATTCAACCTTATATACTCTAGTTACATGGTCCGTGTGCACAGCGCAGCATATTACTAATGCTATGTAAGATAAGAGCGAATATTGCTATTCGCTTACTATGAATGCTATCTATTACTAACAAGGTTCAGTTATGATTACATGAGATGACAGGAAAAGAATAAACGAATATATGATTCCCGCTGTCACGTGCATGTTCCCATGGTCACGTGACTGAAAAGCGAATATTTACTGAAGGAGCGCTCAGCAGCTCAACTTCATAAATATAATGAAAATAAATACTGACCACCAAGACAGGGGCTAAAAAGCGAGCGCACAGCAGCTCAAGCTTTGTGTTTCTAACACTACCCCCCTTCTAGGGATTGACTTCCTTGCGAGACCAAATCTGTCTGGCTGTGGTCATATTTTCATATGGTTTAAATAGTGACTCGAAGTCCGACACCGCCAT
>JBBPOI010000286.1:0-17458 GCA_038091355.1 Phylloboletellus chloephorus | reverse complement strand
GGGGGAGTTAGGATTGCAGAGTGGTGCAATCAGGGGGGAGTGTTAGTTGGGGTGATTCCCCACTCTGTACGCTTTTCTCCTTTTCCTATTGACTTCTAACTAACAAGTATTTGAAAAGAAGAGCTCTGAGCGTCTCCCTGTGTGAAAACCATGGGATCATGCGATTGATCAACGACCAACTTAGGAAGGGATACATTCGTCCTTCCAAGTCACCCCAGACGTCGCCCATCTTTTTTGTCCCTAAAAAAGATGGAAAGAAGCGCATGGTTCAGGACTATAGATACCTGAACGAGTGGACGGTTAAAAACAATTATCCACTCCCGTTAATATCTCAGCTTGTCGACAAGCTGAAAGACACTAAGTTATTTACGAAGATGGATCTTCGCTGGGGTTATAACAATGTCCGTATCAGACAGGGAGATGAGTGGAAAGGAGCTTTCGTTTGTCACAGAGGAAGCTTCGAGCCGTTGGTTATGTATTTTGGCCAATGCAATTCCCCATCCACCTTCCAGGCAATAATGAATGAGATCTTTGCCGATATGGATGCTGTTGTCATTATTTATATTGACGATCTCATGGTATTTACCAAAATGGATGATGTTAAGGAGCATGATAAGATTGTCCTGGAAGTTTTGAGGAGACTACAGGAAAACAATCTTTTCGTTAAACCAGAAAAATGTTCCTTCCGTGTCAAGTCAGTAGAATTCCTTGGCATGATTGTATCCGAGACTGGTATTGCTATGGAGGAGTCTAAAGTAAAGGCTGTTCTGGAATGGCCCCGCCCTACCAATGTCCGAGGAGTGAGGAGCTTCCTCAGCTTGGCAAACTTTTATCGGCAGTTTATTAAAGACTTTTCCCTAATAACAAGGCCGTTGAATGATCTTACTAAGAAAGATAAATTATGGGAATGGTCAGAAGAACAGCAGTCAGCATTTGACATGTTAAAGAACGCCTTTACCACTGCACCAATTTTGGTGTTCCCCGATCATGAGAAGGAATATCGTTTAGAATGCGATGCCTCCAATTATGCCACGTGAGCTGTGCTCTCCATTAAGAAAGGAGATGATTGGTACCCCGTTGCCTTTCATTCTGCTTCTATGACCCCTGAGCAAAGGAATTATCCCATTGGAGATAAGGAGATGCTCGCTATTATTTTGGTGCTTGAACAATGGCATCATTATTTAGAAGGTGTCAAGCATTGGTTCGAAATATGGTCGGATCATGCAAATCTTCAATACTTTATGTCGAGTCAGGACCTGAACTGACGTCAGGCCAGATGGGCCCAGTATTTATCCTGATTTGATTATTTATTGGTTAAGAAGGCTGGCACCTCAATGGGAAAGGCTGATGCGCTCTCTAGGAGAGAAGATCATGCAGTCGGCATCGAAAATGATAATAAAGGAATGCAGGTCATTCCTGATTCGCATATTGCCCGAAATGAAGTCACTAGAGTGGCTGGGCTGGAGGAAGTAATTCTCCAACGGATTAAAGACGCCCAAGAAAAGTCTAAAAGTTCTCTCCAGAACTTAGGAAGGGATGACGAGGGAGTCCTAACCTTAAACGATAAAATATATGTTCCTGACGAAGATGAGACCCTTCATCAAGATATTATTACTTTATACCATGACTCACCACTGGCTGGACATACAGGGTCAGAAAAAACTCTTGAGTTGATCTCGAGATATTATGCTTGGGAGAGTATGAGGACACAGGTTGTGGACTATGTCTCGCGTTGTGATCGTTGTGCTCGTATGAAGCCCACAAATGTACCCCCTGCGGGTAAGCTTTAACCCAACCCTATTCTGGCAGGTCCTTGGCAGGATATATCGGCAGACTTTATCACCGATCTGCCGTTATCTAATTCTTATGATACTATCCTGGTGGTAGTGGATCACTTCTCGAAAGAGGCAGTATTTATCCCGACTAATAAAACTATCACATCATTGGGAACCTCTAAATTATATCGAGATCATGTGTGGAAAAACCATGGTCTCCCTAAAACTATTATCTCTGATCGAGGGCCACAGTTTTCGGCCCAGATTATGAAAGACTTAGGTCTGATGCTGGGCATTGACCTTAAAATGTGTTAAGTGCAAAACACTGATAAAGCGGACTAGCCACTTATTGAGTCAACTCAAAGGTTCTGGACTGGAGTCCACTGTGAGTAACCAATGTATTTGAGTAGGTATAAGAGAGTACAGTACCTGGAGTCCACTGTGAGTAACCAAAGAGTAGCTACAGCGGGCTCCCGTATCTATGTCCGCTCTAAAGTAAACAAAGGTAAGCAATAAGCCACAGAAGCGGACATATGGTACAAGTCATTGCTCTGCTAGTGCAGAGGAATAGGAACAAGATAGAATGGAATGGAAATATGGTAGAAAGGGTTTTAAATGGCGCAGAATGCGATGGTAATAGTTAGAAGTCAATAGGAAAAGGAGAAAAGCATACAGAGTGGGGAATCACCCTAACTAACAGAGCTTCGATCTAGCTCGAAGCGAGGAACATTGAACTTGGAACTCCTGGCGTTCCCACCGAGGAGCTGGAGGAGGGATGGGTATTTGAACCTCCGGCATTGGAATTCTAGCCGGGGGGGAGTGAACTCGAGAACGGGGTAACGCTCTCCGAAGTGCCTTGGTTCCTCTATGAAAGGAACGATGGGGTAATTGTTTGGATCCACCGAAGCTTCACCAAAGAAAAGAGAGTACAGGAGGAAAGGGGATTCTTCTTTCTTTACCTCCGAAATCTTGTAACTTGATACTCCCAGGTACTCGGGGAGCGAGGAGGAGAAGAGGACGCTTTGCCTGCTAGACTAATGGTTCCTCCAGAAGGACTTCCACTAGGTTTCAGACTGAATGCGGGAAAAGGGATACGCAACAACGAACTTCCTAAGTCCCCCTTACTGTTAGAAACACAAAGCTTGAGCTGCTGTGCGCTCGCTTTTAGCCCCTGTCTTGGTGGTCAATATTTATTTTCATTATATTTACGAAGTTGAGCTGCCGAGCGCTCCTTCAGTAAATATTCGCTTTTCAGTCACGTGATCATGGGAACATGCACGTGACAGCGGAAATCATATATTTGTTTATTCGTTTTATGTCACCTCACGTAATCATATTAAACCTTGTTAGTAATACATAGCATTCGTAGTAAGCGAATAGCAATATCCGCTCTTATCTTACATAGCATTAGTAATATGCTGCGCTGTGCGCACGGACCATGTAAAAATAGGGTATAAAAGGATGAATGAAAGCGCCCCAAGAACTCTAGTCAAGTTCTTGTGGGTTAACGCCTACTTCTTGGTTCGATTCTAGTATCTTCGCTCGTTGAGGTATAGTGTGAGCGCCCAGGGTCTTTCTTACATTCTAGGGTCGCCACACTTACGGGCTTCTCAGGCTCAATCCGAATGCGGGAAGGAGAATGCGCAGACATGAGCTACGCGTCAGAATGCCCTGATTCTTGAAGGGCAAGAAGTTGCCAAGAGAGGGGGGAAATGGGTTTTATCCCAACGACTCTAAAGGCGGCGAGCGTGAAGAAATGTATATAAAAAGAGGGTTGTAACCTCTATTGCTCTAAAAGCGGCAAGCAGAACAAAAATGAAACCGTGAAGCGTCGGTGCGCAAGCAGTGATTTGGTGAGAGCTTATCACCCTACGTTCCGGAACGCAGACACCCCTAGTGCACTTTGGGATAGAGCAACTTTATCCTTATTGACAGCGGACGACCATATATAACTAGCGTGGACCTGGTGCTATTCCGGTCTGCTTCAGGTGCAGAATCCTTTATCCCCTTAGGTCTGGGGCCCGACCAATCGTTTAAAGTCTGATCAAGACTATGAGAGCGGCAAGAACGAGGTAAAGTGCGCTTATGAAAAATGCGGAGGGGTTGAGAAAGTCAAGTTCTAATGTGGCAACACTAGAGTCTAAGCAAGACCCTGTGCGCTCACACTATACCCCGACAAGTAGAAGCGACTAAGATCGAACCAAGCTGTAGGCCAAAACCCACAAGAACTTGACTAGAGTTCTTGGGGCGCTTTCATTCGTCCTTATATACTCTAGTTACATGGTCCGTGTGTGCATGCACAACGTATTACTAATGCTGTGTATGATAAGAGCGAATATTGCTATTCGCTTACTATGAATGCTAACTATTACTAACAAGGTTCTGTATGATTACGTGAGATGGTATGAAAAGAATAAACGAATAGATAACTCCCACAGTCACATGCATGTTGTAAGGAATAGCTTCATGCGCTAAACCTAAACCCGCATGATGCCTATGACGCTCTTTGTACTACAAGTACTTAGACTAATACACAATCCAAACTAGGGAAAAAGTCCCCACAGCCCTAAAAGCATCGGGCGTCTTAGAATAACTGAAGACCGGAAAAGGATGGTGCCTGACTCGCTTTAACGTCTATAATCGGAGACGCCAATGTCAAGGTGACGTGGACCCCGCCCTAGTGCTCTATGGGTGAACAGCAACATTATCCATATTTGTGGTGCCGGACGAGCGCATCAATAGCGTTTAGCGAGTGCTAGTCTCGTGACCTTCAGGTGGTCATCACCCTCGTCTCCATATGTCTGGAGCCCAACGGACTGTTAGGGGAGTCACCCACTATGCAAGGACCTGACCCTGGTCACTGGAGAGACTCACATACAATGACATGCCTAAAGCATCAAGTTGTAAAGCTGGGGTTCAACTCACAGCTGTCCCTACTTAAATACATCCCCAGGGTGGCAGTGTACTAGCCAACCCTCTACCCTAGAGATCGCAATAATAGTACATGATGTCATAGTGACATCATGGGGATATAAATAAGCAGTTTAACCTATACATGAGGCATCTAGCCTTACACATGAGGCATCTAGGCTAAGGCATGCATCAACATGCCATTGCCATAAGTCCATGGTCTAGAACCTGGGCTAGGGGTTCTTAGTAATAGAATATAAGTAAGCCCAAATGTGACAGGGATGTCTCGTCACATGTGACTGTATGACAGGATGTGACATGTGACAAGTCACATCACATGTAACAAGCATGACATAGTGTGACATGTCACATCACAAGTGTGACATCATGTGATGTCACATCACGTGTTGAGTCATGTGACCTAGTCTGTCATGATGACCCAAGAAAATAAGTAAAGTAAAGAAATGTCTGTAGAATATTAAGGAAAAGGAAATAAAATAAGGGGAAAATAGTCCTTGCAAGCCAGTGTTATAAACGCATTACTTCTCCTATGTGGGCAAACGCCCCTACAGTAAAAGAATTGGACTTGGCCAGGATCGAACACTCGACCTGGCATAATACTTAGCTATTACATAAGCATGTCACATGACCTAACACATGTTTTTAATCTCCGCTTTATTAAATACATGAGGCGTACAGCCTCCTTAATTACTGCTTCTATTTATGCTTCCATTTCACATACGTTTGACATGTGTTCTGATTCGAACCTTCTATTTTCCTACACACAGCTTGGTCCGTGCACAGTAGTCTGGGGTATATAAAGGACCATGTATCGTAGCTAAAATCCCAGCTTAATCCACTTGTTTGCTTCGGCATCAAGTCCATTGGGTGTAGTTAGTAGTTTGTGTGATCGTATGACTGTCAAAGCTAGTAGTTACCTTTCAGAGGCCTGGACTATCACTTCAGTGTAGTCTCTGTCTCTCTTCTTAGTTATCTCCTTGCCAGTTTGCCGCTTCCTGTGAAAGCGTGCACCTTTGTACATAGTTCTAGGGGTTTAGTGTACCTCTAGGACTTAAGTAGTGGAGTTCCTGTGGAATAAGTCCTAGACTTGTTACAGTTCCCTTGGAGTTTATATAGGAAAGCTGTGTATATAATGTTTGTGTCTAATCTATAGATCACAGTCCATAAAGAGAGGGCGGGAATTAAAGAGGCATGTATGCAGCATGTGTGCTGCATGTAAAACATGAGGAAGAAGCATGGATTAAGAAGGCTATGGCACAGCCTAAGAGAATAAAGCAGAAATGAAATACATGCATGATGGGTATGTTGCATAGCCATGCACAGCACGGAGATTAAAGAAATGAGGTTGGCATGTATTGTCCATGAGGCAGATGGAAATTAAAAGGAGAGTAAGGGGTTCTAGACCCTTGAGCGTCCATGAGGCACTAAGAATAATAAATAGATGAATGTTAGTGATGAAAGGGGTGTGAAAGCATCCTGTGGATAAGATAACCACGTGCGCTTGATAAGATTAGATAAGAAAAGAGAAGAAAAAGTAAAACGGTAAGTTCATCAAGCACTTGAGTGCTGGTTATTGCAGTGTTTGTAACACCTAGTAACTATCCACTATAGTAAGGGGATTAGGATTTGATTGATTTGGAATTCAACCAGATCCTAACACATGGAAGATTCATCTGATGTTCCATACCACCCTTCTTCATTCATATTTCTTCCCAAATTTACCACTTCAACAACCACCAAAACCTCTTTCTGTTACGCGAAGCGTATCTTGAAAGCTTTGACGTATTCTGAAGCTAGACGGGCGATACTCACGAAGAGACCGACGTCCGCTAGCGTTCAGCGAGAGAGAGAAGATCGAAGAGCAAGTGCTTGGTGAGCCCTGGAGCGAGGTCGAGGAGCTGGTGAGTCCTGGGGCTGAGGTCAAGGGCTTGATGAGCCCTGGTACAAGATCAACGAGTGGGAGTAGCCACTCAGGGATGAAGGACTTCGATAGAGGTCGAAGGATTGCAAGATGAATACGCTTGTATTGCGCAGATCAAGAATAAAGAACAAGTACCAGCGGTTTCAGTATTTATACCTAAAGGGTAGCGCACGGACCAAGATGAAAGTAGTACCGTGTCAACGGAAATAGCAGATCAAGGGATGGAACTCGTTCTGAAACGTGTAAGAAGAACAAGGGTAGAAACCCTATCTGAAACGTGTCACAAGTAAAGTTTGAAGATCCAGATCGTACCCGGACAGATCTGAGATCTACTAAGTAAATATTAAAATAAGACCTCCAAGGTAAGGAACGAAAGCGAAGGAAAATTGTAACACTTTCCACAATTCAAGTTGGTGACCATTGAAAGCAAGAAGTCAAAGAAGTCCTGGATGTGAGAGAGAGGCAAGGCTGTATAGAGTATCTCATCAAATGGAAAGGGATGCCTCACAAGGAGAATTCATAGGAGCTGTGAGGAAGCTTGGAAAATGAATATGGAATCAACAACAAGTTTCAAAATTACTTGAACAAATGAGCGATCCATTTTATTGCTAGTACATTACCCCCCTCTGTTGATTCTGAATGATCCTGCCATTGATGAGGACGTCAACCTCAGCAGGGGGGTACTGTCATGATCGTACCATCCAACCCTACATTTGTCACTATTTCATATTAATACTTGTATGATATGCATCCAACTCATGGATTGAGCCTTAAGTCCTCCTGACATCCATTATCATTGTCCTATAGTCTCAGGCCAATTCATTCTCCTTCAATTGATGCACTCATGAACATAATGTGACTCTCACAATCACTAATGTTATTGTGACACTTCTGGAGCAGAGCTTTGAATGTCCTGACTGTTTCAACAGATCAGATCTGTTCTGAATATTCTTAATCAACATGTCTGCTTCAAAACCAATAGTTAATCTGGATATGGCACATCTCGGGAAAGAAGAATCAATGACAAGGGTTAAGCTTGGGATGCAACTGCATACCAACTATGACATGTGTCAGAGTACGATAAGCACAGATGTGAGAGGACCTCAAATGAGATGGGGGACGAAAGTTGGGCTTAGAACTACTGTCCCCTAATGTACAGCTCATCTTAAATACAAGACTACTCGATAGCTAGAGTAATCTTATTGATAAAGTATCTAGCTGTGTCATTGATACTGCTCAGCATGACTCGGCCGAGAGTAGCTTGTTCATGTTTGGCCTAATGACCAAGTGGTCGTGTTCTAACAATATGGATGCGCCTTGGGGGTGGTGGCACGGGGAACTCCATTGATAGTAGAAACGGCGGTGATAAGGGTTCACCGAGCTCAGCGAGGATGACATCTCTCTGAGGTTCTTAGAAAAGGGAACTGGGACGGGATTTGTAGGCTTGTAGAGCTGTAAACTCGTAGCGTCCCCGTCGCGAAATTGGATCGGCCGTGACTCCTTTAGCTGCGTCGCTAGGTCGTCAACAGTGTCAGCGCGCGAACCGTTGATCTGCAAGATCATACTGGTTAGGTCACCTCGCACCCAGCAGGAGAGGGTGAAAATGTCAGACGTGGGGGGGGTCCGAAACTTGATCACAACAAGGGGAAGTGCAAAGAACTGTGTCGTCGCTGATATACACAAGAAATCCCTCAATAGGTGCCAACTCTCGCCAACTTCTACTTCCCAGTGGCCTCCCCCGAAGTCTCTTCTACCCTGCCTGCTGCACCCAGACCGATTCTTGGTATCCTCGAGTACCCCACCCACATTTCGCTCGCACTTTACGCTAATTCCTCCAAACAGGCGCGCATCCACTATCATCGTCACCCTAGCTAGCGCTCGCCGTACCCCTGAATGTTTTAAACAAGAAATTTCCCCAACGGCGCACTTTCGCTATTTCAAGCGCACCAAGCCGCCCGCCCTTACTTGCTCGAGAGCGATCGGGGGTTTCACTCACTCTACCTTTTTGACCATGAAGACAAACTGGTATCTCGACACCTTCCCCTCCTTTTCCTTTCCCCCCCCCCCTTTTTTTTTCCTATTTCTCCGTCGTTTTCCCGCCAGTTTCATCAGGTGTGCCGGAAACTACTTCCGTAGCTGGAAAATGTAATCACCCTGGGAAGATCCATTTGACGACCAATAAGCGTTCTTGGAACCGTGTTTACCTCCGACCGTGTACTTCATGTCGAGAAAAAAGTGGCACCCGCTCAGTGAGTACCCTATCAGAGTTTGAAGACGTGGCACTGACGACACAATGCGATCGACCGTATATTACTTTACAATCGCAATAGCGTGCAACACGAAAAGATTCAGAGCAGCAGCAAGGAACACCAACACCGTCTACGGTCGTCCAGAAAGATCCCTCGCCGCCTTCGCCCTCGCCGCACTTTCCAACTCTGCAAACGTCCCGCTCTTCAGACACATATTCCTAAATATGCCTTCCTCTTTTTGAATCAGGTTCAGCGGCGTGTCGAACTCGGCGATCTTTGCGCGCGCGTCAGCAATTGGCAAGGGCACGAGCGTCAACCATCAAAGAGCAGAAACACACCTCGCCCTTGTCTAAAACGATCAACCGGTCGTAATCAATCACCGTTCTCAACCTGTGCGCCACTACAAACACCCACCACCGCACGACGCTCCCGTCAACACCCACACATATACACAGATCTCGAGCGACGCACCAGTAAGAAGCAATGACTCGTTAAACTCATCCCTGATGGTCGCCTGGATCTTTGCATCCGTCTCGAAATCAATACTGCTTGTCGCCTCGTCCAGCACGATGATCGAGCTCCGCCTCAGCAGCGCACGCGCCATCGCGATCAGCTGTCGTTGACCTTGTGAGAAGTTGGTGCCACCAGCGGACACTTGCGTGTCGAGCGTGATGATCGTCTTCGAGTCCACTTCTGTTGGGGAGATCGAGGCCAAGGAGGAGGCAACCTCTTCGGGCGGAGTGGACGTGCCAGAGGGTGTACGCGAATTGCGTTGCGATTGGTAGGTGTTTTCGCTGACCATTTGGACGCGGTAGAGCACGTCGAGACATTCGATATCTTCATGTTCATCTATCACACACAAAACATGAACACTGACAAGCCGTCCACTCGTAAATAGGAGGACTTACTGAAAGGATCTAGATTATCCCTCAACGTCCCAGAAAACAGCGTAGCATCCTGAGGGATGAACGTCTACCAGCACTCAGCCACTCGTCCAATAAACCGAAGAAGGAAATACTCACCACGCGAGACCTCAAATCATGAATGCCAATCTTTGAAATATCAACCCCATCGATCACGATCCGTCCCTGCACCGGATCCACGAATCTCAAAATACTCATTGCCAACGTTGACTTGCCACTGCCCGTCCTTCCCAAAAGACCCACCCGCTCCCTCGCCCGGAGCTCAAACGACACGTTCTTCAAAACCGGCAGAAGCTCTGGCGCATACTTGACCACCAGGTCTTCGACGCTGATCAGCGGGTTCGCGCTCGTCCTCGAGGGCCAGTACGCGGGCGGACGGTTCGATTCGATGATGGTAGGCGGTTCTTGCGGGAGGTCGAGGTATTCGACGACACGCTCGACAGAGCTAGTCAAGAAAACGTAAGTATGCTCCAGCAGGGAGAGTATGCATGAATACGTACTTCAGGTCAAGCTCAAGAGTGGTCCAGAACCGACACGCCCAATACACGCTCATCGTGAACGTCATCGCACTCGTAATACAGAGACCGGCAGTACCAGCGGAGACGTATCCAGAGAGCGCGAACAACGTCGTCGTCAACACCGCCAGACCACCAAGGACATCAAAGTTGAGCAAGAGCCATCGGTTCGTCATCCAGAAGTTGTACCACATCTGAGCATTCACGCGTCAGTCCGATTCAGAGCATGTGGGTCACGCCACGATCTTGGCGAAAGACCAACCTTTGTTGTCACATCGATCTTGCCATGAAGATCATCCAGAAACCGACGCTCCGCCGAGAACGCACGAACAGTCACAATACCCTCCAACAACTCTCCAAATCCAGAGAAAATCGGAGACCGAGAATTGGACTCCATACGACGGAGATCGCGGCCCGTGTCCAGGTATCCGATGGCTAGCAGGCGATAGATGACCCCAATAAAGAAGGCCGGAACTAAGAACCACGGGAAGATGACGCTACGAGTCAAAACACGATCAGTCTCATCATTTGGCAGAATGAGAGGGCCACGAACGCAACAGTGATAATAGCAGCAGCAAACGTCGCCAAAGACGAATTCACGGCAGCCAACGAGCTGGCCAGGTTATTGTCGATCGTCTCAACGTCCTTGCCAAACCGGTTCAGCATGCGACCTACCCCGCCCTCCCGTCAGTCAATCACCGGCTTCACAATTTCAGCTGCCCTACGCACCTTGAGGTGTAACATCATGCCAACGCATCGTAGCCCGCACTACGCCCTCCAACAACTGCCTGAAAATCATCCTCGACGCCTTCAGCGCACCCGTGTACTGCACCATCGTCGACAAAACACTGACGACTGCTGTCGCGAGACCAATCGCACCGTAAATACCGACATAGAACAACGGATCCTCGTTCGCATCGGGCATGTCGAACGACAATAGCTTGTGAGACGACTGAACGTGGTAATACGGGTCCGCGTAGTGCTGTGCATGATGCAAGGGGAAGAAGCCGTTCACCAGGGCTTCGCTCTCGGTCAAGACGGTCGAGGCAAATGAGTACGGCACGGCTGTCGTATTGTTGTCGTATGCTTGACCCCATTCCTAAACGTACTTCTTCAATATCCACAATAACTACGAGTCAGCGACACTCACCCGAACCCAAAGCTTCTCAGCGACTCCCAAACCCTGCGAAGAAACGATCAACACAGTCAATATGAGCCATGTCCAATACGATCTAAGCACCCCGCAGATCAGCCCTCTCCTCCGCCTCGAGGAAAGGAAGGAAACGACTCACGAAGCCTTCAAATACGAGTTGTATACTGCCCACTTGACGCCACCTCTCTCCCTATGCTCGTCCTTGACCAACTTCCTCGGCCTCTTCTTCCCGGTTTCCGCGGCAGCAGCGTCGTCCACAGGAGTATCGATGGTAGTGACAGGCTCCTCCTGCTTCATATCAGCCTCCGCATCCTGAGTGATATGCTCCAACACGCCCTGCGCACGCAGATCCTTCACAGTCCCTTGGGCATCTATCCGCCCGTCGAGCATCCTCACCAAGTAGTAGGTTCCCGGGAGGACGAGTTCGACGTGGTGGGTGACGAGTATCTAGCACGTCAATCAGGTGCGTACTTGGCTTCAACAGGAGCGACTGGACTCACGACCGTACGATTGGCGAGGAGAGGCCCGCGCAGGAGCTTTTCGTACAAGAATCGCGCGGTGTGGCTGTCCTATTTTGCCGAAACACGATTAGCGAGCAACCACAATGGAAGGCGAAGTCAGGAACGTACGACGGCACTCAGGGGGTCATCCAACAACACATACTTTGTGCGAGCGTAGATGGCGCGAGCGAGCGCGACACTATAAATGACCGTCACCACGCCTCCTAAACCCATAGACTGCCCCCAAAGACCTACCGAGCCTTCTGTCCACCAGACAAACTCACTCCCCTAATCAAAGCACTCATCATGATACGCTGCAAGATCACTTGAACGAAACTCACCTCGCGCCGATCTCGGTCTGGTCCCCATCCTCGAAAATATCCAAATCGGGCTTCAGCGCACAACATTCCACGACCATATTATACCGTTCCTCGTCGTATGGGTATCCAAACAAGATGTTGTCTTTGATAGATTGGTGTCGCAACCAGGGTGATTGTGCAGCATAGGAGATGGCGTTCATGCTCCCGTGTTCGTCGATCTTGGAGGTGTTCTTGGACATGATGAGTTTACCGTGCGTGATCGTCATTTCACCCAAGAGTGCCAGCTACAGCGGAGTTCATATGAACACGTTAGTTCCTTTGCGTTATAATATAAATACTCACCAGTAACGCAGACTTCCCGCTTGCAGTGGGCCCGGTGATCATCGTCAACTCGCCCTCAGGGAAGCGCACCGAAATATCCTTAAGTTCGAACTTGTGGTCCTCGAGCACAGACCTGCCTGACAGGCTGTCCGCATCAACAGCAGTCACCATCTCGTCGCTTGGGTTTCGTGCGATCGCGGTAGGGCTCCCGCTCGCGTTCGACTTCCCATTCTTATTATTCCCATTTCCCTTGCCATTTCCCCCGTCCTGCCCTTTATCCTTCCCCCCCAGCTTCTGCTCTGGAACTTCATTCCACTTAAATGTGCCATCCTCAATCGCGAGTCCATCATCCACAGCGAGTGAGTCCGCGGGCACCCTCGCACGCTTGATAGACGATACTTGATCCGTCACTTCCTCCTCCTCGAGGTAAGTCTCGATGCGTTTGAGCGCTACGCCAGTCTGGTAGTACAAGAAAGGAAGTCAGCGAGTGGGTGAGGCTATCGGCAACGGTGAGGCTTACCTGGAGTGTTTGGACGATCCAGGAGGGAATGATATTCAATGGCTGGCTGTAGAATGTCGATTGAGAACACTAGCAATGTTAGGACGAAAACTGCGTCTTACCGAATCATATTGAACAGTGCGATCGAAGTGAACGCGATCGAGACCGTCAGCTGGTTGCCTTGGTATACATATACGAAGAAGGAGATGAGCGAGATCAGGATGGGTGCCGAGGTCCAGATAATGGTGAACAAGACTGAGTTGACACGGGCTAGATGACCGGTTTCATTCGCAGCGTGCACGAACGGGAAGCATACTCTCAGTTTCTATGAACCGACTCAATCGAAGGACTTACCCTTGACCATCCAACCTATTTCGACACCTCTCGCATCCATCACTTGGTCAATCCATCGGTCCTCCCAAGCAAAGAACTTGATGAACTTCACAGCACCGATAAGTTCGGTCAGAACAGCCATGCGCTTATCACGCGATGTAGAAACGCCTTTTTGGATACGGATGCTGCGTTTCGTGATGTAGCTGTTGAGAGGCCATCCGACAAGGACGATGAGGAACCCTACGAAAGCCGAAAGGCCAAGGAGTCTATGAACATGATGAGCTGACAACCAATGAGACAAGCTGAGAGGACATACTTGTACAAGAAGACCGATGCAATGATGATCTCCAATGGGGCTGAAGCACAGCTATTATTGCACCAATACTTGTACACGCATCATCGGACTTACATCCATAGATGAGATACATTACCGATGCCATCATAGCGACCCTGTTCGCATCAACGGCCATCAAGTTGACAATCTTACCGACGTCAGCACCAGCCTTGGGGTCATCTCCAGTTGGGTTTTCAGAAGCCGTGATACCAGCCTTCCTGTCGGCGTGTTCCTTCACCTTGTCCTTGTCGACGACACCAGAGTAGTCTTTTCGCTTGAGGGACTTGTCGTAGATGGCAGCCATGAGCTCGACACGCATGCGCGTTGCGGCACGCCTGCCAAACCAAAGATGCTGAACATCCGCTTCGGCCTGACGTGGGATTCGTGATAAGCACGGGACACGGAAGAGGGACATTGACGTACCTTGAGTACTGTGCAAAGGAATGCCAAGAATGCATATATGTATGCCTGCGCACGCTGCTCCTCCGTGGCGTCGGGGGATATGGAATCAAGAATTACCCTGAAGCGAGACTTGAGTTTGATAACACCTTCAATGTTAAACTTACTTGAGGAAGAAGGGAGAAGCATAGTTGAACACGACACTGACGAATGTCAGGATGAAGTCAAGACTGGAATATGATAAGCGCCACAAGAGGATACACAGAACACGAAAAGCTCACATGAGATCCAACTTGTTTGCCCAGAAAAGGCGACGGAGAAGAGATGCGCCACTAAGAGAACATCAGAAAGACATACGCGAATAGGGCGGAAGCAAACTCACTTGATAGTTGAAAATTTGCTGAAGACGGGCCGAGATTGCGAGGTTGGGCTGAGGTCCCAAACGTCTTCCTCGTTCATAGTCGTATTGGTTCCGCGTTGGATGAGTGGGTACACCCAAGAGAAGGTCACCCATTCAAAGATGGTGACGTAGTCTTCTGGGGAGTACTTGACAGACTGCACGCATATAGGCAGTCAGCACAAGTTAGACGATGGTCGCGTGACACCCACGATATCTTCCTTGTCGATACGACTGCTCGGAAGCTCCATAGGCATTGTCGAGACGAGTGCCAACTCGACGAGGATCGCGACCAAGTTGAATATGAGCCCTGCGAGCTCGGTACGAGGCTGCAGGGGCACATTGAATATCTGGTGGTCGTAGATGATACCACCCAGGAGGAGTACGCCAAAGACGAGGTGGGCGAGGTATAGCGTGAAGAGGTCAAAGTGCGCGGTTGCCTTGGGCCAAAACACAGGTTTGGAGACTCCATATACCCATGTTGCACCGATCAGGACAGCGCACACGCCTATCCAGGTATCTTCCTCGCCGGTGATGAGGCTGTATGCGCCGGCAGAAATCCAAATGAGGGCCTGGACGAGTGCGACGAACGCCAGCATGACGGTACGCCAGAGGGGCACTGCGGCATCAACGACGGGGGCGCATTCGGCGTCGGCCGGGTTGATTTCGCCGGCCAAAGCGGCAGCATCCAAGGCCTCTGCCTCGCGGAGAGAGAGAAAGTCGTTGAAGGGCGCGTGGAGTTTCCTGACGAAGGCGGAGACGGGGGACGGGACTGCGAAGAGACAGAGGGCGCCAACGAAGACGGCGGGCACGAACGCAGCCCAGGACGCGCGAATGCACGGCTCGGACAGGTCGAGCGGACTCGCCTGACCGCAGAGAAGGGCATCCATCACGATGTCCTCAGCCGGAGATCAACCTACTAATTTAACCAGAAATTTGCGCAGTTATTACGTAATGGGCTAATACCTCGCCATTAATATATTAATATTCAATCGACAACCACGACCGCAATCCGCGATGGAATCTCTCGACCTAAACGGACTCGCAAAGTCTCTCCCTGCGTCCAACTTTGAAAAGGCAGAGAAGGAGCTCCTCAACAACTTCAAAGGTCCGTCTCGCTCAACCCCGCGGTCCCGCTGACTCATGGCCCTCTCAGCTGCCGCACTCAGCATAACAACTCTCTACAGGTCCTCGAGACATGCGTCCAAGCGCGCCTACAACGCAGGCTACGCAGCAGCCTGCCAGGATCTCATGATCATGATCCAGCAAGGCGTCTCCGCAGGTGGCATCGCCCCCTCCGACCACAACAACCCACACAGCGGCGAAATGACAGTCGGCCGCATTTTGGACTGGATAGAGGCAAGGATGGAGGCTGTCAGGTCGAGAGAGGAAGAAGAGGATGAGGACGAGGAACGAGAACGCGCGAGGGTCACCCCGCCGTCCACACGCACCGATGTACACAAGGACACCCATTCAGTCCCTCAGAAACCACCTCAGACATCGTCCACTCCGTATAGACCAGATGATGGCCCTGTGAGATACCGTTTATCAAAACACCTTTTTGCTTGACTCACTCCACGTCAGCCGCCGCCTGCCCCGCTCACACCACATTCTCCCGTCTTGTTGAATAACGTCACTCTCCCAACCAACCTTGCGTCCTCTTCACCTACCATCACCCCCGCCAGACCAACCATCGCAAGCACCAATGTCCGCATCACTAAAGTACGTCCACCTAATGCACGCAAAGACATCTCCGACACTGCATCCACTGCGTTGAGCTCATCCACCTCCTTCCCCCTCGCCTCCTCCGAGAATCTCTTCCGCATCCCCGCAATCGCTCCAATATCCTCACTCCCCGACGCCGACTTTTCAGCAGGCGCAAAACGCAGACATGCGGTCATGATGATGCTCGACGCAACCCCGTCTACGGCTGCTGTAGACGTGCTTTCACCCTCCGGTAGCAGCACTCCTACAGTCTCTTCCACTTCGGGAAATTCCAGGCGACGGACGAGAAGTCAGCGTTCCGCAGGTCACGTGGATTTGCCCCAATCAGGTGACTTTATGGACGTAGAAGAAGACGGCCCGCAACGAAAGCGCGTCGCTAGACGATGAACCGCGAAGGTGGGCTGGCTCGATCTCTGTGCATCATCCGATCGAGCTGATGTGTTTCATTGTGTAGACTTTCATCGCTGTTGTTTGTTCAAGTAGTTAGCTTCATCACGTTCCTTGCATCCCACCCCTAACCATGTCCATGAGTATGACCATGACTTTATTGCACACGTTAACACATCATCCGATGTTTCCAACATGTCCCCTTAGCCACCCAAACGTATCCTCCTGTATTGCATCCCTGTCTCCTTGGTTAATCATCGTGTACCCCCTCTTTTATGCATGTGACACCATGCCGGCGAGCCCTCTTTCAATTCCGTCATTCCAACGTTGATGAGGAAGAGGAGGAAGTGTTATAGACCAGCTGTGCTAATTGTTTTCGCAAGTACGCATCGCTATGGCAGTTTTGTGGTCGCTCCTAGCACATGAACCTTCGTCCGTGAATCTGAACCTTCAGCTCAACGGAAGCTAGAACGAACATTTACACCTCACATCGGCGATCGAAACCCAGGAGGCTAGGCCACGATATAGATTGAAAGGAAAGCGAGGTCGTGTCATGATTGTCTCACCCACTGGGGGCCCGTACCCGTCACCATTTCATATTCCTACTCAGCATAGTATGTCACGAACTACTCGAGGATCAACTCAAGAAAGCGAGCACGATGATCAAGAGCAAAGAATGAATATTCCAAGACTAAAGGAAATACAGAATATGCTACAACTACATATATACTATAGTACATGTGGCAACAACATGGATACAATGAGGCAATGATGTC
>JBBPOI010000285.1:0-17528 GCA_038091355.1 Phylloboletellus chloephorus | reverse complement strand
CCTGCCCCATCCGCGCCATCCCCCAGCTCTTACCGCCCAGCACCAGCCCCACCTACCGTAGCTATGCCCTCGCTCGATCGCTCCATGTCTCAGCGCACCCCAACCCGCACCAGCAAAATCCAAGATCTGGGCCGCGCAAACACCACAACTCGAACGAGACGTCCCCCTAGCATTGGAGCCTCCCAAGCTCCCTCCCAAGCCGGTGCGCTAAATCCACCTTCACTTGCCTCATCTCCATCTAATCTCATCCTTGAAGGCGCCCAACCTCCAAGGGACAAGGATTCGAGGGCTCAACAGCAAGCACAGCAGTCTAGCCCCGCCGTTGCCAGCTTGGCCAAGACTGCTGGTGTTGCTACTCCCCGACGAAGGGAGAAGAAGGACAAGGACAAGGACAGTTCGGACGACATCATCAAGCGCCTGCAACAAATATGTACAGATGCTGACCCGACTAAACTCTACCGAAATTTGGTCAAGATTGGCCAGGGGTGAGCTATTTACCTTTCGCTCATAACGAATGACAGCCCATCGGACGCTGCGTGATCCCAGAGCATCCGGTGGTGTGTATACTGCCTATCAAGTCGGAACTAACCTCTCGGTGGCCATCAAACAAATGGATCTCGACAAGCAGCCCAAGAAGGATCTGATCATCAATGAAATTATCGTCATGCGGGCATCTCGACACCCCAATATCGTCAATTACATTGATTCGTTCCTGCACAAGAACGATCTTTGGGTGGTTATGGAGTACATGGAAGGAGGCTCATTAACGGACGTAGTCACCGCCAATTTGATGACCGAAGGACAGATCGCCGCAGTATCGAGGGAAACAGCGCAGGGTCTTGAACACCTGCATAGGCATGGTGTCATTCATCGCGATATCAAGAGCGACAACGTTTTGCTGAGTATGAACGGTGACATAAAGCTGAGTAAGTTCCTGCATTGGATTCATGCGGTCATGAAATGAATCATGTGCTTGTCCTTGTCCAGCCGATTTCGGTTTCTGTGCCCAAATATCGGATCCTAACAACTCGAAACGTACGACCATGGTTGGTACGCCCTACTGGATGGCACCAGAAGTCGTCACTCGCAAAGAGTATGGCCCAAAAGTAGATATATGGAGTCTCGGAATCATGGCCATAGGCAAGTTTTACGATCAAATGCATTGTTCACGCTCTTCATTTCTTCACCATAGAGATGATTGAAGGCGAACCTCCGTATCTCAACCAAAACCCGTTGAAAGCCTTGTACCTGATCGCAACAAACGGCACGCCCACAATTGCGAACCCAGAGGCACTGTCTTCGGTATTCAGTGACTACTTGGCGAGAACTTTGGAGGTCGACTCCGAAAAACGACCCACAGCGTCGTTGTTGCTCGAAGTGAGTTTATGCCCCTGATGCCCCATCATAGTGTGCTAAACTCGGGTCAGCACCCATTCTTCAAACTCTGCGAGCCCCTCCGCACATTGGCCCCGTTGATCAAAGCTGCCCGTGAGATCGCAAAATCCAAGTAGCCAACATTGTTACGATTATCGAATGCCTGGCATCCTTGATATATACTTAGTGACTTTTCTCGCTTCCATTTTTTTTTTTTCGTTTTGCATCTACTGTCACACCCTGACACACTGCATTCGTTCCATTCTTTACCCGAGATACCGCACCTGGTACAACATGATCGTGGAAGGAGTTGCATCGACACGTCCTGGGGTTTCTCTTTTATATCCTCGAGTCTGTAATACCTCCTGCTCTAGCCTCGCCTCTGATAGACTATTTTTCAAAATGCCCAGTGCATCATTTTTTGGCGTGCAATCGATGTCGATAAATTTCCCAGTGTGCAGAGAAGTAGAAAATGAGCGGCTCAACGTGAACAATGGGCACAGCGCAGATACAAAACTCGCGCAGCAGTGGACATGCATCAAATGAGTCAATAAACTCTTTTTCTAATAATCAGGGCTCCAGCCTAGTAAACGCAATCAATCACAGCGGGGAGATGGGGAATCTGTGCTCTCGACTTACCGTGATATATCGTCGCAAGGTTGACGATATCCGTTGCCTCCGCAATGAGCTCATTGACCGTGTACTCAACACTGAGTGACTTGTCCAGTTTGCGAGCCACAGAGTTGAGTGCACGGTCTGCCGCTTCGTTGACGGGGGTGCCGGGTAGCCCGAACCCCGAATCCTCCCCAGAAATGCGTCCTACGGGCTCGTTGGTGCTGTCTTGAATCTTTTTTATCTTTAGTTCACTGGCAGTCCTGGGATTCGTGGGGTGAGCCTTGTCGACACTACGACGCGCTAGAGGGAGAAAGAAAAAGAAAACAGACGAACCATGAGTGGAGAGGATCGTGTTTGAAGACTTCGAGCACTGTCATGATGACGTCGGACCGTTCGCGGAGGACGCGCAACGTTTCCTCCGCACATCGCTGGAATACTCCTTGGGTACCCGAATAGCCCATCCCATCAACCATATCGCGCGTCATCCGGAACGGGACACGTTCGGGGACTCGCAATAGCTTTCCCTGGGATGCAATTAGAGATAGGATGGTCGACCAAATCATGCAGGGTTCTTACTTGGTCGAAGGCAATGCCCAGATCGATGTGCACAACCTCACCTGTCCCATTGTCCAGCAGAATGTTCGACACATGTCGATCTCCTAAACCCAAAACATGGCCCACAATCGACGTGGTCGCGACGCTCCGTATGTAATTCAGGCGCATCGCGAACCAGGCGATGGGTGACTTGTGCTTCTCGGTGAAATAATGCCTCATGACGGGCGCTGTCTTGTCACAGATATCTTTGAAGTGCGCAACCATAGCGTCCACTTTGCCTTGGTGACGTTCTCGTGTTTGTTTAAGACTACTGAGAATGTCGTTGTGCCTGGGATCATTGGGTCGATACCTCGGGGAGGAATGGCGTCAACCTCGTTTCAACAAAGTATTGCATTACTCACCTCGGATGCGCTATCCCTAGCCACACTTGGAGGGGAACTGTGTTTCCCACGAACTCCAGAACACCAGCTTGAGCTGCGAGAGGTAAGACCGTATATCCGCGAACTTTCAGGTCGCGCTTTTTAGTCTCTCTGTCACATCGAAGGACGACATTGACCAGGTCAAAGACTTGCTCCATGACAGCATCTTGTCGCAGGTCATCATTCCCACCTTTGAACTTGGAACAAGGATCAGCTTCCTGGTTTCAAAACTCGCGCTCGCCAACTACCCACCAACTGCTTGTATTTCTCACCGTTGAAGCCATAGCAGGTGCTGATTTTCGGAAGATTGATCCCTCCCGCCGTCGTAAAAGTCGGGTCATAGTGGCTGATCCAGATGCAATGGTCGTACTTCATAGTAGAATCAATGGCTGGATGGGAAGTGACAACCGGTACCTGAATGTCGCGAAGCCGTCGAACCGCCAGGTTATCCGGTATATGCAGCAGACCCTTGACTCTCTTGAGAGCACGATTGTCCTTCACGGGGTACCTGGCCCACTCGATAGAGGCATCGCACACTTGCTCGATCGCTTTGACACGAGTGGAATGCCGTGGATCACTTAGCAGTCGATCGAATATGTCAGATGCGGCGCTGGAACGATCGGCTTGAGCTTGCGACGATGCTGGACGACTAGATAATCTTCTGCTAGATGTCGACTGCAAGGATCGTTCGGGACGTATGCAATAAACTTGGTAGAGGCTGTGGAAGGGGTGCTCTTGACACATTCGAATGACAAGCCCTTGAAGTATTTGTTGGCTTGCTGGCAGATCGCCTTGTGAAGGCTTTGAGATGCGAGCCGAGAGCTGATGAGACAGGAAAACAAATTTCCTAGAGGGTATCCGGGCGACCGCCTTCTTCGAAGTATCTTGCAGCCTCCGGTCCTCAAAATTGGCAAACCACAGAGAGCAGAAGCGAAGAGGCACATCGTCATCGAATATGTCCGAAGCGGCAAGACATCGCGAGTACATGCAGATGGCTAAGTCAAGGTATGTTAGCAAGGCCCCATTATGTTGCTTGTAAGCTTCTTCGTCCTCCGTGAGTAGGGCCCTGGCCTTTTTCTGGTCCTCAAAGAGGGCGAAATATTCATTTGATCCTGGTTGCGTTCGAAGAAGTTGGCTCTCCCTTTGCTTAATTTCTTGACTCTTGCGATCCACGTATGTCTTCCACCTCACGGCATCCGGTGACTTGATAATGGCATGATATTGATGCTCGGAGAAGAGTGCACACTTGTGGAAGACGCTGGCGCATACGTTTCCGCGAGTAGGGATTTGATTTTCTACCTCCGTAGCGAGTGCCGTCGCTGCATCGAAGTATTTGTGCTTGATATCCATTGGCTTTTCCAAGCATGCTTCTGATATCCATGATCCCTGTAGTGTTGAGATAATTATGAGAAGACTTTATAGTGTCATGATCATCGCAGAGCACCCACCAAGCGCGCGATAGAGAGCGCTCGTTCGATAACCTGCTCAGGCTCACCTGAAGCGGTTTGATTCTGTTGAAGCAGAAGATCCTTCAAGAACTGAACAGCCAACTTTTGTTCGTTCTGAAGCCAAAGAACGTTCGCAAACTCTTGAGATACTTCATGAGTGGCGACCCCCTCCAAACGTCGTGCCTTCACGATGGAGTTTAGTGCCACTTGAAGCTTGTTTGATTTTCGTGCTGCAACAGAAAGACGAACGAGACAGCGTTTCTCCAGTTCCAGCAGACTGTTGTTGAAAGGTGTGATCATTTCCCCCATCCGTTCGCGCTCTTCCTTTCGTCTGGTACAGCAGATCAAAGATGCCCTAGTTGCTAGGATTCGTTCGAGACTGCTGAATCTGAACGTGGATATAAGCGTGTGATTAACCAACTTACATTGAATACTGACTCAAACTCAGGATCAATGTCGACAAGCTGTGACATCAACCGGATATCTGGAGACTTGCGGCTGAGGTGGTCTTGTATAGGCCCTCGTCTCCATTGTGTGAGTTGATTAAGACACATGATGTTCCGTGCTACATCTCGGATCTCCGTGATGTCTTCGTTGCCAAGTGTTCGCAAGCGTTCCATAGCATCGCAGAGGGAGGATTCGATAGTGGAGTTAATTGCCTGTGGATCTCTCTCGCGATAAATGGCACGGAGAGCACGGTAAAGGGCAATGTTGGAATCCTTGGATTCTTCATTATCGGGCAAATCCCAGGTCTCAGTACGCCATCCTAGTTGATAGGACATAGTCAACGAAGCTGCGTCTGACTGGAATCCTTTCTGTGAGCCCTGAAGAGTGCCAATGGCGAGGCTGTCGAATCCGAACGCGTGAAACGATTGGAGAAGACCATCTGCATCGATCGACTCGCGACTACCAGCCTCAATGGCTGCACCATGGAAGCGGAACGCCTTGTCCCATTGGTTTTCGTGATGGAAGCGTTTGATCAAGAAATGGTGAAGATCAGTGGTCTTGATGCCATAAAAGCCGTCAGGCTCGTCGATGTGCCGATATATATCGAACAGCAGACGCTCGATACCATCCGGAGACTCCTCAGTGTTCAGTTGCCCATACTCAAAGGCAAGCTCCAGGAACAGTAGCGCAGTGGTATACGCTCCACAACCAACTGCACTCTTAGCTTGGAGACGGAAGTCGACATCCAACCATTTGTCGTGCGCTAGCCAGTCATCGGAGTCAACTGGGCGAAAGCTACGCAGGTGAAGAACGACGTCGACTACGGCACGCATACAAGACCGGCTAGGGTCCTCAGCCGCCAGTATAGCTGTGAAGTAGTCCGAAAGTTTCCTCCTCGCGGATGTAGCCGAGGATGCGCCTTGTGAGCGCTCCCTCACAAGCACGGTGTGAACAAGGACGGGAAGTATTTCTTCTGCGAATTGGACATTATTCGCAATTAGGGGGGTAAGTTGAGCATAGAACTTGTCAGAAGAGTTCAGTATGTCGCTCAGAAGAGTTGAAAGATGACAAATCCATCGAGCGAAGTCGGTGGGTGGGTGTGAGATAGAGTGGAGTTCGTCTATGCTGCGTGCAGGGCGCATTGACAGAACCACAGGGAATTGCTGGAAGAATTCGAGTGGAACTTGATATTCGGCTGACAAAAATTGAAAAGCCAGGAACTCAGACGACGCAGAAACCAGCGATTTAAGAGTAAGATAGACAAGATAGACCTCCGAAGGGTTATTTCCATCAAGCATGGCGAGCAAAGTCTGTATGATAGACCGATGAGGCGAAAGATCAATCTGCGCCTCTTCCTGGCGACGTATGTTCCTACGGTGTCTGGCCCGCAACGTCTGAGGGAAGGGATGTTCACTACCAAATCCGTAGATATCGCCTGTGTTGGCAACAAGCAGGGAGGCGAAGGCATCGGTGTCGTCGCGATGTAGATAGGCCATCGGGGGAATGTAATCCTTGAGACGCCAGAAATCTGTCATAGCGAACTGTGACCTGTTATAGGCATGTTGCCCGGCCAACTCAAGTAATCTTCGGACAAGCAGGAACTTGTTCGAAGATATGCGATGATCACTTAAAGTGGCAGACAAGCTCTCGGCAGTAATGTCCTCAATGACTCTGAGGAGCTCTGGTGAGGGCTGATGAGACCACGCTGGTAGAGCTTTCAAAACTTGAGCTTTAATTCTCGTGCTCCGGCAAAGCCCAAGTGCCTGGTTGTCGATCCACTGCGAGAGTTCTTGGTTCCGTATTGCATTTGAGGCAGAATGGTGGTCGTCCAACAGAGCGCAAACACGGATCAAGATATCGGGAAAACGTTGGTCAAGTTGGACGTCCATTTGACAGACTGAGAAGCCCCACTCCAGATGTGATTGTGCGGCTCGAGTAAGATCTGCTTGCGTTAGCAACGAGGAAGACTTCTGGATGAATGTATGAAGCAGAGTAGGATCCTTGAACTTCTCGCTGAGGACAGCGACCAAAAGACTGATGCCATTCAACAAGCGAAGTTGTTCGTTGACAAATGGTGCAGAGTGTAACTCCGCAAAGATCTGATGAAGGACGTGGTACGAGACGGCGGTGACATGCTCCGCGGCTGCCACTGAAGTGCACCACTGCAACGACCGCAAGATGGTGCTAGTGCCGAAACGAGGTAGATTTGGGGGATGGAATCTGAAATCGTTCAAGCGGCGATATTTATTCAGCGACACGAAAGTCCGAGCGGCTTCCCGCAAACCATGAGCACGTAAACCTTCAACGATTGCGCCATCATCTGAAAAATCTTGGTCGCCAAAGGAGCGGATGACAGAGGCTGCAATACCCGCTGCGTTCTGTCGTACACATTGCGCGAAACCTCCAAGGGCGAGTAGGTCGATGCCTTTCGACTGGAAAAGTTCCTCGAGGCGAATCACGAGTGTGGGATCGTCGATCTGGGTGGTGTCAACGATCGAGACGAGCTGTAACCCAATAAGATCTCCAATGCAGGCTCGAAGGCCTTCTGCAATGGTCTTTTGGGTAGCGGAACAATGGTTAACAAATAACTGTTGACCGTGTGCAACTGCTTCTTGGCTCTCTCCTCCCACCATCAGGTTGGCTGGTGTAAATAAGTGGAACGCTGCCTCCGCACATTCTCTTCTGTTCGCATAGCCAAGCAAATTTGGAGGCAATCGCAGAATGTCGAGGAAATTTTGTCGAATCGATAACGCAATTTGAGACGCGTAAGCCTCGAAGAGCTCGCTGGGCTTAGATAGTCCAAGGCGCTCGGAGACGCCATGCAGCACCACTTGGATGTGGCGGGAATATAACGGGCTGTGAAAGGCTGCTTCAAGTAGGTGCCAGTAAGGCCCACGTCTCACGTATGAGCTCGCAATCATAATGTTTCCCAGACAGAGTGTCCTGGTCAGCATGTACTCATACCTGACAACTCTGATTAGGCCAAGTATGACTAAAGAGAAAATGGGACGTACTGTGCAAGATCCCTCGGTAATGAATCGCGAACCTTTTGATAGAAGCCGTCAAGATTCTCGTACTCTTGGATGAGTTCGTCATGGTCAGCAGCAAACAAGCTTGCGCTGAGAACTGCAGCACGGAAGCGGACACGGATATCTTCGTCGAGGTTTAGCGCCAACAAGGTGCCTAAGGGGCGCTTTATTTCCACATCGTGGTAGTCGGTAGGCCAGAATGTCTGCGAAGGATCTTTTGCGAGGTATCCTGTCAAGAAGCGAGCGACCAAGTCACGTATTTTCCAAAACGTCGCTTTCTTCTTGGTCTCCGCGGCTTCCATCATACTGGATATCCATCCGCAAAGGACCTGCACGTGGTCACCAATCGCGGATGTGGCAGCCTCTTTTTCCATCCAGATATGTGCTGTCGACTTCAGCAAGTCGACGACCAGGAAGTGGAACTGATCGTTGATCGCGTGAGAGTATCTCCGAAGGAGATCGGCACATTTAACCAGCAAGTTATCCAAGACATCGAGGCTGAGGGTGAGCAGTCTCCTACGCACGACAATTAAAAGCGGGGGTCCAAGCAATAGAAGCTTTTCCTCGGGGCATTCTACCACTAGTTTGATGAGTTCCTTGTCGCGCGGCGTTTGCCCGGTCGGGGATTGCAAGACAGGAACGGAGGCAAGGAAGACGATGCAAATCTCCACTAACCTGCGTGTTGCAAAAGCGAGTGGTGATGTGTTCTCTTCCTGGGGCATACTATTTTGAGCGGTCCTGATCGGACCAAACCCGTCATGTTCTACTGCTCCGGAATCTTGCCTATCTGTCGATTGATCAGTGAGGTTACTGAGCAATTGTCTAAGATTTCTCGCGATCGTGGCAAAGGCATCTTGAACCTATAATCAGAACAACATTACTAAGAGATACCTAAAATGAAGGAAGATACTTGCATCTGCGTTCTCCCACAGAAGGTATTGCAGATGCCGGCGCTGGCTGTGAGAGCGATCGTGGTTTGAGATACGTATCTTTAAGCTACGGAGGATATGGGACTTGATCCCAGACTCCATACCCGGCCCAATTAACGCGGCCCAACTATCATCGATATCATCTTGATCCCCATCAACAACCAGGGGCTCCAGGGCGTTCAGAATTAACAGTCTCTCCTCCGGCGTCCACTTGGCATCCGAGATGAAAGGAGCAAGAAGAGTTACCACCTTTCCCGCTGATTGGATGACTCGCCTGTTTCGATGCGTTCCATTCATGGCGAGAAGGGACTCGAAAATAAGAGCGGTGATAGCTGCATCGAGGGACTGCCTGACCTTCTCGGCAGTGGGGTATGTCTTGTTCTCTTTCACTACCTCCCATTCCGAGATGAGGGATTCCATAGCCTTGATCAGGAACGCTGAGACCCTCCTCTCGCGACCTCTGGGAGGCACAAGCTCTTGATCTACACTAGTCAGTGACGGGATCTCCTGGGCGATGCTGGTCCCTGCCAATGAGCTTCCATGTTGGCCAAGCACGGGAAGTTTTGCGTATAGCACATAATCCCGGATGATTCTTGTTTTACGATGCTCCTCCATGACTTCTGCAATCTCACAGTCCGGAAGCACCATGCGACAGACCGGGTCACTATGTCGTGAACATCCGCACACGCTCTCCAACAAGTTGAGGAAATCGCAGATAGTATGTGGTGGCATACGAGATCGACCGCTGACATCCTTTGCTGAGGTACCGACTCGCCAGTTGTCAAGAAGCCAGCTCAGTACCTTCTCCTCTAGCTGCATGCGGTATAGTCTGACGTCTTGGCTGGCCACCATCAAGCACTGAGTAAGGAACATGCAAACGGCATCGTAGGGAAAGCTCGGCCCCTGGAGATCCAGATCTTTAGCAAGTGATTCAATCTCCGCAAGGACGCGCGGAGGTGTGAGCAGATGCTTCGAATAGCCCACGAGTGTATGCGCAGTGTGACATGCTGCCCGGCATACTACTGGAACATTTGCGCGACGCATGGCATGTGTCCAGATGGGGTCCCATGTAGCAGGTCCGCGTAGATCAGAGTTCGCCGTGGAGGTGTCATTGAAAGGAGAGACTGACGACGATTGTCGCGTGCCATCACAGTGAGCTATGGCCGCGAGGCAAAGAAAGGCCCATGATTGGACGGGTATTTCGTCTACTGAAACGAACTGCAGTACGGTAGTGATGACATCACTTTGAAGGGCATTATGGAGTCGATGCCAGTGTCGATCGATAAAGAAAAGAAGAATTTGCAGGTGATAGACCCTCACGTTCATAGTGGACGTGATTCGTATGGAATAGAGAAGTGCTGATATCGGGTCTTCCCGTTTCGCTCGCTTCCCTTTGATTGTGCTTCCCTCAGGGGTGCCTGCATGTACGGACTCGGAGTGTTCGAACAACTGCAAGCATTAAGTTAGTTGCACCTGTTGAGCAGGAAATAAACCCATTACTCTCACTGCGCAATCAGCCTGCAACTCTAGCAAAGCCCACGCCAAGGCCTGGGTCGCGTCGAAGTTCCATCCAGCTCGGAAAGTCTGGGCAACGAATATCTCTTGTTCGTCGGCCTTGTCAGCGCTCACTTGCAGTCTAAGTGAATCGATGGAGAGACCTTCAATGCCCCATCGACTGCCCGCTTCACCGATGAGAAATGTCCAAAGTCTCTGAACACCGTCTGCCCAGCCATACTTTGGGCCGTGGGGCGTTGCCGTCAGGAAGGGGAACAGAGTCCTGAGAATACCGACTAAGCTTTCCTTGATCCGCTTGTTCTTGGTACCCCATAGTCCCACCAACGCATCCCAAGTACACCGGGCAAGATCATCGACGTCTTGTTTGCAGTCGAGGGCTACTTGGGAAAGAAACGGTTGCAGGGCAAGGAGGTAGTCGTGGTGTAGGGAAGTGTCTGTGGGGTAACGTTGCAGGAAACGTTTCATACGCCAGAACAGTGACGGTGCGATGGGCACCAAGATGAATTTCTTGGGGTAGCTGTCTGGATTACTAGGGTCTGGTCTCTCTACTTCGGCGAGGAATGGCGCGGTAGAGGGGCGGAACAAGAGGGCTAAGAGGGATGCACACTCAATCTGTTCGAGAGACACGGCATGACGGAATGCACGGCGACCAGAAGGGTTGTCGGAAGCGGTTGCGGGAACTGGAGTGGAGCTGTGGTCCCTCAGTGGTCTTTTCCGCGCTTGAGTGGTGGACGAAAGGCTATCATCCTCTGAGGGCGCGGAATCGCTTTGGTACATGGAGTCGTCGGCCGGAACGGTGCCTGCTATTTCCTCCTTTGTCTGTACAAGGTCGTTTTCTATAGGATCATCCAGGATAATATTGAAGCTGATCTGCACAAGCTTGAGCCAGACGTCCACATTGAGATGGTCCATGTGAGGAGTCCAGGAAAGTAAGACTTTGATTGTTTTGATATAATCCAAGGCTACGGGAGTGAATACATGACCACGATGGACCAGCATTTGGGTAAGATGATCAAGGAGAGGGGTTAGTGCTTTCTTGCTGAGGCAATGGACACTCCTCTCGACCAGCCAGCGTACAGCGGCTGCGGCTTCTGCGAGCCTGCGCTGGGCAGTTGTTCCGGCCGTTCCTGACTTGCCACTTTTCTTGACAGTGTCAAGCTTCTCGATCTTGACTGTGGTGAACAAGGCTTGGTAGAGGACCAGCCAACCGCGGCCGTCTTCGATGCTGTACACCGCATCCTCACGAGCAAAGGCGGAACGGAGTAACGCGATACCTTCCTGGCGCTCCTTGACTTTTTCGCTTTTGAGACGGTCAACAACCGTCTTCAAGTTCGACATTAGGAAGAGAAGGAAACATTCAGCGAAAGCTTGGCAAAACTGCTGATTTGTTACGAGCAGCGTTGAAACGCGACTGTGGCGCCGCCATTCAGGAGGTGCGTGTTTGTGTCTGTTTGGTCCCTGAGTATAAAAACCCTGTTTTTTTTTCTTCTTCAACAGTTCATGGCCTCTTTCTGCCCGGACAGCAAAATTATGCGTCCACTCTGTACCGGTTCTGGTGTAAGGCCAAGACTGACGGTCAATTTCTCGTCTAATCAGCGTGGAAATGGGCAGTTGAGAAGTGCAGGTTCTAGGTTTGCGAGGATCTAGCACGGTTTTATTCTGTCCTACACACTCGTTGGCAATTGTAATATCTGTCAATCAGAGCAAACAGACTGGACCATTTCATGGTGGATTCTACAATGGTAGGCTCGAATGAAAGCTCATGTGCAAAGTCACGTGACCGCGTCAGATCGCGTCGTACCAGCACCACTCGTTGATACCCTTCCTAATTACTCTGCCAGCGCCACTACACCTAGTTGATGTCTGTCCCAAAGACTGCGCTTTCGGGGCTTCGAACGGTCAAGCGAGACTGGTCCACAAGCTCGAAAACTGACTCAGAGGCATCCCTAAAGTCTCTCGATGCCAGGGCGCAGCGCATCCGAGACATTCAAGCTGGTCTGGATGGACGAGAGCAGGCTAGCCTTTCTTCTAATCCACTACAAAGCTTCGCCAAAGTTACCACTGCAGCCATAGCCAGCGGTTGCAAGCGACCCTTCCCAGCCTCCGCTCATGAGCCGGCTCCGAAGAAGCGAGCCCTTCCTCCCAGTTGGGAACAGGACGTATACACTAGCTCATCCAACTTCATGACAAGCACGCGCGTATCTTCAGTCTCCGGACCAGCGATCAAGACTAAGTCTATCAATGTTTCTGCAACAGTGGCTCCCACCGCGTCAGTCCAGCCGGCAGTACGTCTCAGCCAGGAGCAGACGCAGATTCTTCGACTTGTTGAAGATCAAAAGAGTTTATTCTACACGGGCAGCGCTGGTACGCGGTCAAGTCACGTCATGTTTGCGCATATACACCTTGCCTACACAGGTACTGGAAAATCGGTCCTTTTACGGGAGATTATCCGTACCTTTCGGAGAAGATATGCCAAATCTCCCGACGCAGTTGCGATTACTGCATCTACGGGTACGCTTCCATGCACGTCGTTCCAATTGGCTCATTGCAAGGCTGACGGCGCACTGCAGGCATCGCCGCATGCAATGTTGGAGGCGTCACCATTCACTCATTTGCAGGAATCGGCATCGGAGAGGGTACTACTGAAGAACTTGTGACAAAGGTCCGGAAGAACAAGAAGGCTGCCACGCGATGGGCTCGTACCAGAGTACTCATCATTGACGAAGGTGAAGACTTTAACACACTTGAAGCAACTCCGCCGTATGACAGACACCAGTTTCCATGGTAGACGCTGATTTGTTTGACAAGTTGGCGAGGATAGCCAGCATCCTTCGCAAGTCCAGTGAACCATTTGGAGGAATCCAAGTGCGCTCCTTTTTCCTCTCTATGATCCACCCTTGAGAAGAAGGGACAGGTCGTTGTCACAGGTGATTTCTTCCAGCTCCCCCCTGTGACCAAAGGGACGGCGAAGGTGAAGTTCGCTTTTGAGGCGGAGATGTGGAACCAAACGATCAAGCACACATTTAATCTTACGAAGGTCTTTCGGCAAAGAGATCAAGGTCGGTGTTCGTTGACAAGGAATTCGTTTGCGCGCTCAACTCGTGCAGAATTTGTTGATATGCTCAACGAGATGAGGTTCGGGCGACTAACGCAGCGCTCCATCTCAAAGTTCAAGTCACTCTCTCGTGAAATCGGATACGAGGACGGCCTGGGGCCAACGGAACTGTGAGCTCTCACACACTCCTCTTCGTGAGCATTTTAACTCATGTCCTGTAGTTTTCCTCGCAGAGAGGATGTCGACCGATCCAACCACGGTCGAATGTCGATTCTTGACACAGAGGAGAAAGATTTCATTGCCTCCGACTGTGGATCAATCGCCGACCCTGCCCAAAGGGAAAAGATGCTCTCAAACTTCATGGCGCCTAAAAAGGTCACTCTGCGCATTGGAGCCCAGGTGATGCTTATCAAGAACATGGACGAGTCGCTCGTAAATGGAAGTATGGGTAAAGTGTTGCGGTTTGTCAACCCCTCGTTGTATCAAACGGATTACGATGACGTCGATGGTCACGGGCGACCCAAGACAGAGAAGAAAAAACCTACGACGAACGACATGCTAGCTCCTGTTGTGGAGTTCTTGTTGCCTAACAATATGAGGCGAGAGGTTCTCGTTACGCCTGAAAATTGGAAGGTCGAACTCCCCAACGGCGAAATACAAGTCTCAAGAACACAGGTGGGTGTATTCCATAACTGCTGAGCATACTTGCTAACTGACTGTCAAGCTGCCTTTAATTCTTGCATGGGCAATGAGCATCCACAAGTCGCAGGGGCAAACTTTAGAGCGGGTCAAAGTTGACCTCGGCCGGGTGTTCGAGAAAGGTCGGTTCACCCAATGTGCTCTCACTCCCATGCCCACCAGTTTTAGGCCAAGCATATGTAGCTTTATCCCGCGCAACTACTTTGGATGGACTCCAGGTCCTCAACTTTGATGCAAGCAAGGTAACCTGAAATACGCTTTATTGTCAAGCCCACGTCTCACCTGCTCCCTGCTAGGTACTGGCTCATCCCAAGGTTGTTGAGTGGAGTAGAACGCTGCAGACTGTTCCGGAGCAGTGAGGTGGTGTCACCAGTCGCCCTCCTGGTATGTTGTATGGTACATCCATGTAGTAGTCTTCCCTCGATGAACAGGCCACAACAGCATAGCCACTTGGCTTGTTTCCTAGTCGAATTTGCTGGCTAAACCTTGGTTTGCCTCATTTGGCTGGATTCAATTAGCTATATGCAATGCACTTGCAGTACAGAAACCATCCGCCCACTGACGAGAAGGATGGCACACAGCACCTCAGTGCAATGTCACAGGCCCATTTCATTCGCGTGGAATCTGAAACGCTGTCAGTCCTCAAGTAAACGTGCCCTCAGCGAACGGGAAACGCAGGAGACCGCCAATGCTAGCCGAGGAAGAACCAGCTCAAATCGCGGAGGAATTGTGTGCACGTTGACTGAGTGTCGGATGCATCGTGAGCAAGCCGACCACTGCCGAGTCGGAGTATGAACATTATATACCGTATATAGCAATGCCGCGTGCACTTGTACCTATCGGGCAGATAATGCCCGATCGGAGTTACAAGCGTCCGCTTCGCACCCCCTATTAATCGGGCAGCTAAGAGCGTGTCCAGCTTGATTCTCGGCTACTTCGGCTACTTCGGTTAGCTTGGCAAGAAGTTCGGCAAGTGTAGCCGAAGCAGTTGGAGTCATGTGACCCGGTAGCTAGCTAGCTCATGTGACCCCGCTCATGTAACCCATCATGTGATCCGTGTCCAAACAATGTCAGGTGACTGTTTCCTCGTCATGTGATAATTCCCACAGCCCACGCGCTGACAAATCAGGATTCCCACCAGTGCGTGATACTGATCCATATCTCTTCCATCATGCGCTCGAAACCCAATCGATCACGGACGCGGGCCTCCAACCTCCTCTCGTCACCATTTCCTGTCCACGCACTCAGATCAAATTGCGTTCACCATGACATCGGACTTCGAAGAAAAGGGTGGTAAACATGCCGTCTGGACAGTCGACGAAACCGAGTTTTTACTCACTCGAAAAGCATCTTCTGGCGATAACAACTTCAAGCAGACAACTTTTCAGCAGGCTGCAAATCACCTGGCACAATCATTCCCAAACTCCACCCTTCAAGGCGCTGCCAAGACACACAAAGTGTGTGCCAACAAATGGACAAAGGTAAGTCCAATGGTCTCCTAATCCGATCGCTGATGATATTTTAACAGTTAAAGTCTGACTATTATGCTGTAATGAATCTCAAGAACGCGTCAGGAATCCACTATAGTGATGTTGACAGTGTTTCTGTCTCGCCCGAGTCGCAGTCAATGTGGGACTCCTACTGTTAGAAACACAAAGCTTGAGCTGCTGTGCACTCGCTTTTAGCCCCTGTCTCGGTGGTCAATGTTTATTTTCATCATATTTATGGAGTTGGGCTGCAGGGTGCTCCTTCAGTAAATATTCGTTTTCCAGTCACGTGACCATGGGAATTATCTATCCCTTTACCCTTTCACCTCTTCACATCTTCACAATATCACATCTTCACATATTTCACCATTTCACATAATCACATTAGACCTTGTAGCAATAGATAACATTTGTAGTAAGCGAATGGCAATATTCGCTCTTATCATACATAGTATTAGTAATATGCTGTGCATATGCGCACGGACCATGTAGCTTTAGTATATAAGGGTGAATGAATGTGCCCCAAGAACTCTAGTCAAGTTCTTGTGGGTTAACGCCTATAGCTTGGTTCGAGACTATCGGCAGTTCTACTTGTTAAGGTTTAGTGTGAGCGTCCAGGGTCTTTCTTAGGCTTTAGGATTGCCACACCTACGTCAAGGTAAGTGGTATTTTAGTCTCTCCATATCAATCTAAACATTCTATATGTCTTTCAGGCACATCCGGAGGCAAAGCCATTTGCCAACAAGGGATTTATTTTCTTCTATGACATGGAACCACTTGAAACACTCAAAAGCAAAGACTCTTGGCAAAGGGAGCAGATCTGCCAAGCAATGACACAAACAATGAGAAAGCAAAGAGAAAGAATAAAAGTGTCTAGGAGTGAATCTATCCCCTGGCCTCTGTGATGAGGAAAGACCAAGAGAACTTGACTGAAGTTCTCTGGCGGTGCTTTCGGCCTTATATACTATTCTACTGTATATACATGTTTGGTCCTTATTACTATAAGAGGGTGCATAGCCCACAAGGCTGTGAAGCAGAGATTAAAAACATGAAGCGTACATGAGGCGGTGGCAGAACAGCCCTGAGGCTGTGGCATAGCCCTGACAGAGATTAAAAGTGCATGTAAAAGGTGAGGCATAAGGTTGCATCACTGGAAATAAAAAGCATGAGGTATATGCATGTATGAGATCTTACTGAGATCTCAGTAAATGAAAACATAGCCGTGTACAGCATGGAAAGAAAGAAAGCTATGTGAGCATAAGGGCAGATCCAGGGAAGATCTCTGATCCTAAAGAAGAATATAGCATAAGTGTCACTTGTTAGGAACACAGGACTCGACGTCCTCCCTCTGGCTTGCAGGGACTATTTTCCTTTTATTTTATTATGCACTCCTTAATATTCTACAAACATTTCTTCACTTTACTTATTTTCTTGGGTCATTGTGACAGACTAGGTCACATGACTCAACACGTGACATGACATCACATGATGTCACACTATGTCACGCTTGTCACATGTGACGTGATATGTCACATGTCACACCCTGTCACGCAGTCACGCATGACATCACGTGATGTGACACTATGTCACATTTGGGCTTACTAATATTCTTATTCATAGAACCCTTAGCCCAGGTTCTAGACCATGGACATCAGGCAAGCGCATGCTGATGCATGCGTAAGTCTAGGCGCATCATGTGTAAGGCTAGATGCCTCATGCATGGGTCTAGCCCTTTATTTATATCCCAATGACATCACTATGATGTCATATACTTCTATTAGGGTAGAGGGTTGGCAGACACAGCCACCCTAGGGATGTATTTAAGTAGGGACAGCTGTGGGTTGAACCCCAGCTTTACAACTTGATGGTTTATTCCATTGATGTGTATGTGAGTCTCCCCGGTGACCAGGGTCAGGTCCTTTGCACAGTGGGTGACTCCCCTCTATCAGTCAGCTG
>JBBPOI010000284.1:0-17598 GCA_038091355.1 Phylloboletellus chloephorus | reverse complement strand
GATGCCAGGTTCCGCAAAGTCGTCTTTGAGGGCCTGAATAAGATCAAAGGCCAGCACCTTATCACTATATTTCTGCATGAGCGCAGGCGTCATGCAGAGATTGATGGTGCCCACAGCGGCCTCGTTGGCATCAGTCCATCGAATGAAAAAATTTACGTCGTCCATGTCGGCGTCAGGCCTAGGGACACTGGGCTTCGTAAAGTGCTGGATCCACATGTATCCAGCGGTCTTGAGATAGGCCCCAATCATGGGCCACCACGCAGTCCAGTTCGTTCCATTGAAGATGGGAATGCGAGCGAGCATTGATTGGTGCGACATCTTGATAAAAGAAGATCTGGTTAACGCAGCAACATTAGTGCGCGTTCATCCAGATTGTGAGTGCAGCCACAGAGGGTGCTGGCAATAAGCCATCAGTCAGCGCAAAAAAGCGCTAGTTTGCACAACCGCGCACAGTGCAGCGAGTTGGCGTAGGACTAGCTCCATTGTGCAGGCATTCATCCGCGCATGATGCAGCGAGATGAGACGACGAGCACAATCTAACGCTGATTTGTGCAACTGCACAAGTATGCAGCGGGTTGCAAACCAGGTGCTACCACAGCCATGCCCTTGCAGCCACTAAGGGCACATGGGGCAGGCGCATACAGCGGGGCTCATAACCTGTTGAAGGAGGCTAGGTTGCGTAGGGAAAGCAGTGGCTTACCTGGTTACGACTTGTGCTGAGCAAGTAGTGGTTAGAGGGCAAAGAACTCTCTGTATGGTGCATACAGCAGCCAGTCTTATATACGTTACAGGACGTGTGACATGTCACTTGTGTGACTTGCTAACTACTATCACGGAGTTCTGATAAGTGTAGTAAATAAATAACTACTAAGAAGTATGAACTGTATATGATACATAACGCCATGTTCAACAATCGTGACTTATTTGCACACAATGGTTACTCAAGTTTTGCTGCTGTAAAGGTCGACCTCCCCAACAACACATACTCCCTCATAATGCATACATTTAGGCCTATCCTGGGGGGTATGCATTATGAGGGAGTCGACTGTACTAGAATGACCACTTGTCTAAAAAAAAGGAAACAGAAAAACAAAAACTTCCATGAACATTGAAGAGCTTAGATATGTAAATCTAATCCATGATTGGCATGGAATACAATGTAAGTGTATGGTACTTGATGCTTGATTATGATAGAACAGGAGGGGGCCATTATACTAACTACAGAAAGCACGAAAACGAGAGCAACAAAAAAAAAAGAAAGAAAAGGAGAGAAAAGATAAGAGCCAGCATCAAAGTTCGAACAGAAAAATCCAACATCAAACGTTGAACATCCAAGCCACTTAAATCAACGGCATCACCGATCACGACCTCTCCCATTGCCGTTCCCATTCCCGCTTGTCCTTGCGTTCTCCGACACAGCGTCCAGTTGAGCACTGCGCTTCTGAGCAATCTCGTTCTGCCGTTCGAGACTCCTACAAAGCGCGCCGTTGGGGTCAGTGACGAGGGCTACGGGAGACGACGACGATCGCGTACTTGATCTGATTCTCGAGCTCGAGGACCCGCTCTTTGCTTCCCTGCCGCTCCCGCTTGTACTTCTCCTCCGCAGCCTTCAAACGCGCCTCGTACTCCTTCACGCGCGCCTCCCATTTGGAGTCCGCCGTCGAGGTCTTCTGGTTCAAACTCGAGATCTTCTCTTCATGTTGAAGCAGCTGATTGTTCGCCACCACCAGCCGTTTCTCTGCATTGACAGCGCGCGACAGGAGCGTCCGTATCTCTTGCGAGTCACCCGGAACAGGCCGTCTCGCAGTCGCAAGCTGCTGTACGAGATCCGCGCTGGCTGCCTGTAGCATCACCAAGTCGAGTCATCAGAAAACGAGGCACGCAACACAACGGAACGGACCTTGAGCGTCTCGAGTTCGCCCTCCTTGGCGACGTACTTGCGCCTCCACGTCGCCTTCGCGTCGCCATATGCCTTCACACTCGTCTCAAACTTGTCGATCTGCTTCCACCGCATATCGATCTGCTTCCGCATGTCCGCCAGTTTTTCAGTGAACTGCGCTTCGGCCTCCTTGACTCGCTTATCAAAGTCGAGCTGGATCTGACTGAGCGCTTTGAGACGCGTGATGAGGTTGTCGTGGAAGACGCTAAAGTTGGTGAACGGCTTTGTCTCGGCTTGGCCGCTTTTCTTCTATATGCGTCTTGTCAAGGGGTGGAACGCGATGAAAATGAAGAATAAAAAAACGTACGGGCGTCTTGTCCACTCCGAGGATCTTGTCCATATACTGGTAAATAGTCAGCAGCAGCGTGTTGCGCTCCGTGAGTTGATCACGGTATTGACCCTCGCTGTTTAACAGAGACTTTTGATCCTTTGCCAACCGTGCCTCGAGCTCATGGACCTTGGTGCGCAACGTAGATACCTCGGACTCTGCAGTCTTCAAGCTCACCTGGGTGATATCGAGCTTTTCAGACAGGTGGAGACGAGACTGGGTCTGGTTCCCGAGACGCGTGGACAGATCGCGAACTTCGTTGTGCAGCTTGTCGATCGTGAGATCACGTTCGCGCGTGTTTCCCTCGCGAGCAGCGATATCCTGGCGCGCACGACCGAGAGCGTCCTCGAGGGTCTCTATGTCACGCTTCAAACGATCGACCTCCAGCTGCAGCGAGAACTTGGCCGTCGTATGCGAATCGCCAAGCTTCTTCGACTCTTCCTCCTTGGCGCTGAGTGCGTCCTGCACAGCCCTGATATCGGACTGGCGTTGTTCGAGAAGCGTCTCGGTCTTTGAAAGCTTGTCGAGCGCAGACTGGAGAGCAGATTCTTGGATCTCAAAGTTCCGTCGTTCGTGCCGGAGCTGAGAGTCATACTCTTTTTCGGCATTGAGGAACTCCTGTTCCAGGCGCTCTCTCTCCTCGCGTTCGTGCTTGAATTCTGCAACGAGGTCCTCGACATGGCGCGCTAATTCCTCTTGTCGTGATCGGTGGACGAGAATGTCGCTACATGTTTGATCATAAAGGTCTTGGAGGTCTTGAAGCTGAGTCTTGAGCGTGCCAACTTTCTAAAACGGCCTGGGTAAGTCAGTTGGAAAGTTGGTGTCTGCCAAACTCGCCTCCTTGAGCGCCGCTGCTAGTGCTTCGAGTCTTTCTCGCTCGACAGCATCATCTTCGCGAATGCGATCGCTTTCCTCCTTGATGTGGTCGTTCTCCTCTTCCAGCAAGTAGACCTGATCACTAAGTTTCTCGATCTCGCGATTGGCGGCTTCGAGCTCCGCATCTTTGTCATCTGCCTCCTTCTCGAGATGTTGCAGGGTGGCTTCGAACTTTGCATGGAGCTCGTTGGTGTTTGCCTCGAGTTCAGAGATGTTGAGGCGAAGTTCCTTAGACTCCGTCTCCCGTTCTGCGAGAGCCTAGACAAGGCTGTGAGTCAGTCGTTTAACGTTACTTGGTGAGAAAGGGATATACATCGCGGAGTTCCTCTACTTGTCCACGGGCTTCTGCGACCTCGCCTCGCCACTCTTCCTCGACCACCGCAACGATCTGATCGTGTTCAGCGATAAGGTCCTCGATCTCTTTGTTCCTCATTGCGTTATCGTCTTCTTTTTGTGAATGCTCGATCATCTCATCGATCGAGAGATCATCGCGTTTCTCGACGATCTCACGGAGACGTTCAATCTCTTCCACGTTGTCCTCGAGCAGCCCTCGCACGTTCTCCAATTCTTCCTCGAGGTCCTCGTTCCTGAGCTCGGCCCGCCGCAGAGCATCGTCGTCCGCTGCAGACGCGCGTCCTCGCCGTAGTTCTCGAAGCTCACGTTCACGCTCCTGCAGCTTCGCCTCGAGATCATGTTCCCTCTCCCGCGCGTTTGCTGCCGTCCCACGCTCCTTTTGTGAACGCTCCAACTCGCGCTCGAGCTCGAGCACAAGTCGCTTTAGTTTCTTGAGCTCGAGACCGCGTTGCTGCACCTCGACCTTGAGTGACACGTTTTGCTTGAGAGCTGCGTCGACCTGGTCGGGGGCGAGTTGAGCGAGACGTTCTTCGAGAAAGTGGACGCGCAGCTTGATGTTGAAGTTTTCCTTCTTGAGGTTGTCGATGTGCTAGGGGGAAGGGTGGGCGGTGAGTGCGGGAGAGAGTTCAACATGGCATGCAGTTCAACAGACGGAGGGAAAGGGGGGGATCACCTTTTCTTGATCGCGGAGCGTGAGGGTGACGCCCTTGTTCCCGCCCGGGGTCGCTCGCGACCGTTGTTGTTTGCGGCCGCCGGCGACGGGCGTGTCTGGCCCGTCACCCCATTTCTGTCCGGGGGTGTCCAGGAAATCGCTGCCGTCGCCGGCCTCGTTCCCCTCGTCGTGCGTGGAGAGCGCGAGTCGCCTCCGAGCTGAACCCGGTTCGTCGAGCCGCTTGCGGAGGTGGACCGCGCCCTGTTCCGGTGGCGAGGGGGTGGAGAGCGGTGCTGAGGAAAGTGCGGTGGTTTGGGAAGATGCAGAGGGGATGCGGTGGTTTCTGCCCGGCGTGGAGATGCCAGAGACGAGCGAACCGAGGGAGAGATCGGGGAGTGTCATGGTGGATTGAGCGGAAGAGTCGGCGCGTGCATTGAGAGCGACCGACATCGTCAAAGTCGTTGGCTGGTCAAATCCCGACGTTTCATGCGCTGGACGTCGTCGAGTGTGAGCTGGCCAGCTTCCGCGTTGTCGAGCTTGAAAACGGCGTGCGGGTGGTGAACAAAGTTATTATCATCACATGACCGAACTACAAACATGTATACGACAACCACCTGATGACCCCCCCATGAGAAGAAACAATGCAACATCCCTAAGCGGCAGATTTGCCTCTGGTCGTTCTCGCTCCCATTGGCTTCGCAGGCTCCGACTCCTGTGTCGAGAAAGCGGATCAGAACGTGCCTAAGAAAAAAACAAGAAACTCACAATCCCAAGAATCTCCTTCATCAATCCGGCAAGCACTTTGACGTTCGCAGGGGCAAACATGGTGTCGTGCGAACCCGCAGACACCTTCATGTCCAGGTCTTTGATGCGGTAGTCCCAACCGTTGTGGTCGTCCACGCCAGTGTCAAAGTCGCTCGCGTGGCCGCTCCGGTACCACCTACGGTCCTTGGGAACGATCAGCGTCGTGCGCCCGTCGTAGTGTGGCGGCTCAAAGTCGAACATCGAGTCCAAGTTTTTACGAATCTCCGTCCTCAGCTTCTTCTTCCAATTCTCTCCGATATCCGGAAAGTTGGACGAAATACGATCAATGGAGCGCTGCACCCAGTCTGTCGACTTCAGACTCTGGCGTTCGGACGAGGGGATGTAGATAGGATCCAAAAGAACGAGATGCTTCACGGTCTCTCCAGCCTGCCTAAGCTTTGTCGCCATGCAAATGGCCACCTGGCCACCGAATGAATAACCGCAGATGATGTACGGACCCTGGGGCTGCACACTTTGGACGAGCGTGATGTAGTGATCAGCCATGGATTCGATCGTCCTGAAACCGGTAGCCGAACCGAAATGCTTGTCGCCGATACCGTACATCTCGTTTGGCATGAATGCCCCGATACGCATGAATGGAGTGGCCATTCCCGTGACATCGTGAACGAAGAACAGACGGGGCTGAATCCCCTTCTTCTTGATAGGCAGGAACTCGATGAGGTAGTCCGCCTCCGCGTCCTCGGCTTCCATGATTGCCCGGCTGTCCTGTCCCATGGCGTCAACGATTACATGGCCTAGTTCCCGAATACTCGGCCTAGCGAGATGTTCAGGAAATCGACAGCACTCGTCGGTCGAATACCTCACCTCAAATAGATGTTGTTCAAACCGATGTGGACATGGAACGTCTTGGAGATGACACCAGCCGCCTGGACTGCCATCAACGAGTTCAAACCAACAGCGAACAGATCGTGCGCAACGCCGAAGCTGCCGTTCTGCACCTTCAACGTCTTGCTGAAGATGGACATCAGCTCAATCTCCACGTCACCCGTCGGGGAACCGATGTCAGCGTTGAGATCGCACGTGAATGCCGCGAGGCTCAAATGTTTCAGCGCGTTTCTGTCGATCTTACCGCTTCGCGAGACGGGGAGTTGAGGACGCACAGCGATGAGAGACGGGTACATGAAGCGAGGCAAACGCTCGGCAACGAAGATCTTCAAGGATTCCTTGTGGTCCTCCAATTGGCTCTGCGCATCAGCCTTGAACTCCACGAACGCAACCACCGCTGGCGCATCTTGCACCGTGCGAATGACGACCGCACCACGCTGTACGGCAGAGTACTTGGCGATCGTGTCTTCAATCTCCCCGAGCTCAATACGCTGACCGCGAAGCTTGATTTGCCTGTCGGTCCGTCCACAGTACTCAATGTTGCCGTCGGTGCGGTACAGCGCGATATCACCGGACTTGTAAAGGCGCTCGCCGGGGACGAAAGGGTTGGGAATGAAGGCGTGGGCAGTGAGTTCAGGTTGGTTGAGATAACCGCGGGCAAGCTGAATTCCACCAATGTAGAGCTCTCCTTCAACACCGATGGGAGTAGGATGAAGGTGCTTGTCCAGGATGTAGACACGGCAGTTCGGCAGTGGACGACCGATGACACCCGTGAAAGCCGAGGAAGCGACATGACAAGACACACAGTCGACGGCAGCTTCTGTAGGACCATACATGTTGCGCAAGACGACACGCCCCGACCAGTCTTCGATGAGTTTCTTTCCCAGTGCCTCGCCTGCAACGACAACCGTGTCAAGGCTAGGGTAATCGTCGACCGGCACGACGGCGAGGATGGAAGGCGTCACATGCAAGACGTTGATGCGGAGGGTGCGAAGCGCCATGCCGATGTCTCCAAGTACGAGTTCCTTCCTCCCTGTAACGAGAGTTGCGCCGTGCGAGAGTGTCCCAAATACGTCGACAATGAAAGGATCGAAGGTGTACGCCAGCGAGGACATGACGCGACTACCTTCCACGAAACCGTAGATGCTCGAGTTCTGCACAAGGTTAGCGATCGAGCGGTGCTCGATCATAACACCCTTCGGCTTGCCGGTACTACCACTCGTGAACCTTGGGGGAGGATCAGAACGTGACATGAGAAAGCAGCCGAGAGACATACATAATGTACGCAAGGCTAGATGGTGAGAGCCCTATGACCTCTAGGTTTCCCGGGCCGAATGAGCCGAGTCGCTTCTGGTAGCTTGGATCGTCGATATAAGCGATCTAAAGAAATCTTAGATGGGTTCATCACAACCTCGGAAAACTACCGACCAAAACCTTGGACGCCAAGCTCTTCTTAAACACGCGAGAGTGATTGGAAGTGGTCAGCAAGACTTTGGCACCACACTCCGTGATCATGAGCTCCTTTCGGAGGGTCGGGTCATCCGGATCCAAGGGCACAAAGGCACCGCCAGCCTTCAGAACTGCCAAAACAGCTACAATTTGACTGATGCCGCGGTCGAAGCAGAGCGCAACGACGTCGCCGTGACGAACTCCCTCGTGGATCAGGGACTTCGCGACACCGTTAGCCATGGTGTTGAGTTCCACATAGGTGAGGGACTGGTCTTCAAATTCGACGGCCGTGAGGCGAGGGGTTCTCTGGGCCTGTTCTTCCACCAGGCGGTGCATGCAAATCTCCTCGACGGCCACGTCGGCAGCGGATGAGAGTTCCTTGACGAGACGTTCGTGTTCGATCTCACTGACCACAGAAATGTCCTGAATCTTGCGGTCGTAGTTCTTTCCAAGCGATTCCACGAGTGAAATATAGGCATCCAAGAACTGACGCGCTGCATCCTCTGTGTAGAGGTGGTTGTCGAATCGGAGAATGACGTGACCGCTGTTCGAGTGGACAGTGAGCAAGAACTCATATTGCTCCGTGCCGTTCGGGATCGGAACAGTGGACCTGGTCGTGATGTCGTTGCCGCCGAGCTGCGATATGGTTTCCATGTTCATTCCTCCAGGAGCGAACAGGTGCTTGAAGTATCCACGACTGCTGGATGAGAATTTTCCCTGGGCAACGAGGTCCTCGTACGTCACTTCGCCGTGAGCCAAGCACGCAACGAGGGAGTTCTTGAACTCCTGGAGATACTCAGCGAACGTCTGCGTCTCGTCGATGACTGTCTTGATAGGCAGCATGTTGGCGAAGAAACCGATGACGTTGGTCAACGAAGGCAGGTTACGCTGGGTGACTGCAGTTCCGACCACAAAAGTCGATTGGCCAGAGTATTTGTGTAAGAGTACATTGTACGCCGCAAAGAACCCTGTGAATGGCGTGGCGGCAACGGAGGTAGCCACCTTGAGATATTCTTCCAGCGCACCCACGCCAATCTTGGCCTCGATCTGCGTGACCGGTGCGAGTTCACGATCAGAAGGCGTTGCAAGAGTGAGGTGAAGAGGCTGCGTGTCGTCCAGTCTCTCTATCCAGAACTGCAGATGCTGATCGCGAAGCTCTGTCCTGCGCTCCGACGTCTTCAGAAACCAGTCACTGAAGTCGGAGTAGTGAATGGCAACATCGGGTAAGGTTCCGGGACCATCCAAGTAAATCTTGAACAGTTCGTAGAAGAAGATGCCGAGGGACGCTTCGTCAATGATGATATGGTGAACGATAACGCTGAAGGCCCATTCGTTGTCACCAAGATCGAACATGGCGGCGACCAGCAAAGGAAGACGATCGAGCTTCCAGTTGGGCTCCTTGTTGAGTGCGAGACTGATCTCGTAGGCCTTGGCCATCGAATCGGGGTCCCCAGAAAGATCTGTCAGGGTCGCCTCGAAGTCGACGTTCGGGTAGACGGTCTGCTCGAGTTTTCCTAGCTCCTCGTTCCATGTAAATGCGGTACGCAAAGCACCATGCCGTTGGACAACCTCTTTGAAGGCCTCCGTCATACGGTCGATATCAAGAGGAGTCTCCGAACGGATGATGACGAAGTAGCCTTCATGAGTATCCCACTGAGTGGCTCCGTGGCGAGACATGTTAGCGTCGATCTTGCCGACGGCACGTTTGCGAGCATTGTCATACTCACGCTAGAGTGGGACGTTTACAGAGGATCACACCAGAGTGGAAGTATCCTCATACCTGAGCCAACCAAATACGGTATTGGTGGGGGGAGGCATCCGACGTGTACGGTTCGTCGTACGCGAGACGGTCATTGAGGGTAGGAACGAGAGCGTGTCCGTATTTCTCTGAACCGTCATCCGCCGCTAAGCCTTCGCCACCTCCAGTACTCACCCCAGCTTTAGCCAACATCTCACTCAGAGTGCCAATCGTCATGGAACCAAGAAGTTCGATCTGACTGACTTGAATGCCGAGACGTGACTTGAGCAAGTTACTGTACCGGGTTGCTAGTGGGACCTCGTCAGCGATATCCCGAGGGTTCGCCACTGAACTCACCTCCAAGGGAGTCCAGACCAAAGCTAGTGATCAGCGCGTTGTCACTAATTTGCTCGACATCCATGCCCAACAATGTAGCAAGCAGGGAAGCAGGAGATTCAACAACACCCCCGTCCTTTCCTCCAGCGGAGCTGGCAGCGAGGTATTGCTTGGGTAACAGGTGTCCGTACAAAAGTGGCTCGCAAGTGGGGAATGTCTCAGGAAGTTCGTTGACAGCAAGCATCGGCACGTAGTGAGTGATCTTGCGAATGATCGAATCTCCGATGAAGTTACAGACTTGTTCTGTCGTCATACCAGTCTTCGTGAGCTGAGCAGTCATGGCTTTACCCTTCGTGGATATTACGAGACGCTTGAAGATACCCGAATCGGTGATAGGAGGGAAGGACATGGAGATGGTGTTCGGAATCAGGTCCGCGATACGATCAAAGTATCTGCCCATTCACTTAGTATTTTCGCAGCAACCAACTCGAAGGCACTTACAATTGCGATGCACAGTACGCCGCTTGACCTGCGTTTCCGAAGACGGATCCAATAGTAGAGAACAAGAGCAAAAAATCGATCGTCGAAGGATCGATGCAGCTGAGCACAGTGTGAAGGACAGCGACCTTGGACTGGTAAACATCGTCGAACGATTGCTGCGTCAGGTTGGTGAACTTGCCGTCGCGAAGGACGACAGTCATGAGGAAGATGCCTCCAATCGGTCCAGCTTGCTTAGCCTGTGCAACGACAGCGGCAGTCATTTCATTTTCCAGCGCGTCGGCAGCGATCACCTCGACTTGCACGCCCGTATTACGAAGGTGCCGGACGTACATGTCGTCGGTCTTGGAAAGACCCTTTGGCCCGCGACGACTGGTCAAGAAAATATGACGGGCACCATGACGTGCCATCCAATCAGTGATGCGCACACCAAACTCACTGCAACCACCGATAAGGATATAAGACTTGCGGGGATCGAAGAGCTGACCGGTAGGGTCGACCCTTAGTGTGTGGTTGGCTTCGGGAACAATGACCACGGAATCCACGTCGTCAAAAGCCGATGCTTTGTATCCAGACATCGAGACAGTGCGTGAGCACAATCTGAAGGGTTCCGAAGCTTGGCTGGAGAGTACGTCGGCGATGACAGGGGCAAGGAAAGCAGGTGATACGGCAGTGATACGCTTGATGTCCACGATATGCGACGATGCAGCACCAGACGGAACCTCGGGGTCTTCGTCTCCTTTGTGGTGGACATAAGAGCCGAACGGCGAGAGATACTTCGACCCGCGAGCGTATACCTTCTTTCCGCCGCCATTGAATATCACGTCAAAATGAGCTATAACACCAGTCCTAATCCATTCCGCGGCGGCGAGGGGGAAGTCGTCGATGAGGACAATGTTGGATAGCGGGATATTGAGGCCGCTCGAGAGTTCTTTTCCTTCTTGCTCGCTCCCGACAGTGCAGAATACCTTTGCGCGAAACCGTTTGGAAACTTGAACTGCAGCTGAACCAGCAGCTACAAAACCAATGGATAAGCCGAGGTCATAGAGGACGTGGTTCAAGCTTACCTGAAGTGCCGTCGTGGACAAGTACTGTGGACGAGGCCGAGATGGAGGCGAGGCTGACGAGACCAATCCAAGCTGAAAGGAAGGTGACGGGCAAAGCCGCCGCATCCGTAGCGATGACGCCTTCGGGTAATGCAACGACCGTATCCTGAGGCACAATGACGATATCTGCAAGAGTATGGCAAGTGATTCCTACGACCTAAGCACAAAAGGGTCAGCGCGGGTACACGACGTAGTCAAGAAGCATACCTCAGCGCCGACCTCAACCTGCGCAGCCGAGGCGCCACGCGACTTGACACGTCCAACGAACGTCGAAGCGGAATTTGAAGATGCTCTGGACTCGATGCCCAGTGCCTTGACCTCGATCTCCACGTCGGTACCTTTGAGGGTCGGCGGGAAGTAAGCTGCCAAGGCACCGTCTGTACCCATCAAACTAGCGGCAGGAATAGAAACATCCCTGACGTCCGCACCACCGTGAACGAGTCGACGAGTCAAGACCTCGCCGTTCTTGCTGATCTTCATGTGCTGCTCGAGATGGAGGGTGTTCTTCCGGAGATCGTGCACGATCTTCTCCCGCGCAGCATCGTCCAGGGAGTGGTCTTCGAAAAGCAAAGAGAACACTTGGTGTTCAGGAGACTCTGCAATGAGACACGATGCAACACCGAGGGCACCGATGCCGGCTGCATCGTCGTTCCCAGTGATCCAGAGCTCGGCTTCTGAAGAGATGTTCTTCGCAATCTCGACGAGTGCTCCTTCCCGACTGTGTTCGAAAGGCTGAACGATGACAGTCTTGAACGGACCCGCAGGGACGGAAAGAGTAGGCTGCGCGAATCTAGCGTATACGAGCGCCGTGCAGTCAACGGAGTTGGAGACATGAACAGTAGACCCAGATATAGCGGACAATTTGCCTGCCAACGCATCCAATGTGAGAGGCTCAACGCTGGCATCCTCCACTTTTACACCAGAATCTGGGTTGGGTAATAAGGGGCCACTCGACGGAGCAACAAATTAATTGAGCACACCTGTCACAGACAGGAGGACAACACCATTTGTCACAACCAAATTCGCGATCGAAGCAATGTCAACTTGGACCGCAGCAAGGTCGACATGATGTACCACGATATCGAAACTAAAGGGATGGTTAACTATCAGGAGTAAATCTGGACTGAATTACCTCACCCGGGGGGTAAAGTGTTCGCACCGTCGCCGCCAAGGTTCCAGGACGCGAGAGTCAATGACCTGGCGTGAGGGTAGTTGAGGGCCTTCGTCTTCACGTCCGCATCCTGCGGAGTGCCAGAGACACAGAAGTACTCGACAACAACACCCGATTTATCAACGAGAGCCTCTAGAGTTGCATCAAGGTCAACAGCGATGTCCGAAGTCTTCGCCACATCGGCAGCGCGGATCACCCTCCTGCCAGCAGTGGTTGCATCTCGGGCAAGGGACTCGAAAACGGAACGAAGGGATGCTTGTGGTGGTAGCGACGTGAGCGAGGCGGGGAAAGAACTGGGTTGCCAGATAATGGACAGACGTTCTTCGCGGCTGCTGTCGGTAATGGGTACGGGTTCAAGGCCGGGAGCGAGGGAAATCTCGAAGCCCTCGATAGTGAAGAGAACCCTGCCCTCTGAGTTGGCGATGATGTAGTTCGACCTGAAAGGACCGCGAGCTCCCCACGCGACAGTCAAGAAATACACCCAGATACCATTCTTGATCTCGGAATCAAGATCCGGGGCATCGCGGGAATCCCAACGACGGATGGCATCCACCTTAATTGGAAGGAAAACGCCGTGGAAGTCGAACTGCTTGGTCTGCATGTCGATGAACATCGCGAGACCGCACTGCGTGATACTATCCAGGATGCCTGGGTGAATGACGTAGCCTTTACCGAAAACGTCAGGTGTGTCTGCAGGAATCTCGAGGCGAGTGAGGTATCCCCTATGGTCCCAGCTGGCCTCATCCTCGATCTCGTGTACAACCTTGAGGTAATTCCGGAAGTGGTCTTGGTAGCCATACGCTGAAGGAATGGCCTCGTAGAACTCGTCTCCGGTGATGAAGCCCTTGGAACGAGAAAGCTTGGCCTGGAAGTCGAAGATGCGGGGAGCCTTCTCATCGTAAGCTGCGTTGACGCGAGAGAAGGCACCACGGGCGTAAACGGAATCTAGGATGATCTCGCCATTGTTGTAGTTGGGGGTGGTGGCCGCCTTGAATTCCCACTTGTCGCCGTTGATAACACAGCCAACGTGAGCAGGTGTTGAACCTGCGGAGTTGAGAACGAGAGGCTTGAGGATAGCGACGTCGGTGACAACCATTGCACCGTTCTCCAAGATGCTTTCGACATAACTATAGGGCAACGTTTGAGCGCAAATCAACAAGAGAAAATGTTCTAACACACCCGGATGCGGGCCACAGCACGGCATCCAACACAATGTGACCGGTCAGATCAGGGTGAGAATCAACGTTGACACGGAAGTGAGGCGAGGCAATGGGGCGAGGCCGCTCTCTGAGCCTAACGGATTGCTGGAGCCCAGACTCGGTCCAGCAGTAAGACTTATTGTAAGCATATTCGGGCAGCTTCGCCCTCACGAAGTCGGTGGCGCCATCAGGGGAAGCGCACAGTTTGTTGAAGTCCACGTTCTTGAAACCGGTGCTAAGAAGGGTTCCGATACCCTCCAACAGCTGATAGTGCTCACCAGTGTTCTGGGCGGGGACCTTGGGATTCGGACGACGGATCAAGCTGATAGGTTCGCCACCACATTGCTCGATGTACGCCTTCAAAACTGGGTGCGGCGCAATCTCCAAGAATCGGACACCATCAGGACCCTCGTCGGAGATGATCTTGTTGATGGCAGTTCCAAAGAGAACCGGGCGACGAATGTTATCCCAGCAGTAGTCGATACCGAGGTCTCTATCAAGCCATCTTCCGTCCGTAGTAGACATAACGCGCGCGATAGGTATCTTGGTTCCCTGGCCCAGAGACGTCTCCGCAAGTCGCTGCTTGAACAACTGCTCTTGGGGCTCCATGAGAGGCGTGTGGAAAGCACAGGTAACGCGAAGCTTAGAAGCGAAGACCTTGGCGTTGGGATCGTTCGCAAGTTCGACCATGGCATCGACAAGTTCATGGATACCAGCCACGGTGACAGCCTGAGGGGAATTGATGCCAGCGATCCACAATCCAGAAGTCGCCTTTGCTTTCGAGAGGACCTTGCGGATCATCATCTTAGCCTTCTGTACACCGACACCGAGAGCAACCATAGCACCATTGCCCTCCGCGCGGGTCATGGCGGCTGCACGTGCGACAGCGACTCCAACCACCATCTCACGATCATAGTGTCCGGAGGCATAACCCATAGCGAGCTCACCAATACTGTGCCGTGGTCAGTGATGATAGCAGAGTCCAGCAATATATCTCACCTGTGGCCAACGACGCAATCGTACCTGATACCCAGGCTCTTCAAGAGGTCCACCAAAGCAACCTGGATGAACACCAAGGACAGCACCACCTCCTGGACAGGCCACACTCCGTTGGCAGGCAGCTTGCACTCGACTCCAGGAATAAACAGGCCTGTCCGCTCGAGCATCGATTCTTGTCCATAGTTCTCGACCAGGACGCGATCGTTCTCTCGGATAGCGGCGAGGAATGCAGGGTAGCTCTCGGCGAGTTGACGACCCATGAAGATGTGTTGCGGTCCCTGGCCTGAAAACACTAGGCAAAGCTTGGGGCTCGCGTACGAGTTTCTCAAGATAGGATTAGAGAATTTGACAGATGCATCGAGTGATGATCCAATGGCAAAGGCACGGCTGGGGTAGGCACGTGTTTGCCGTCCAATATCGCGAGCAAGGGAACGCAGTGTACGGTCGTCTGTGACTCCGTTGTAGGCTTTGACAAGAGCATCCTTCCAGCGACCAAGGGTAGGTTCCGTAAGTGAACCGATGGAGAAGAGGTACAGCGGCTTCTTCTGAGTGGAAGGCGCAGCCTCAGACTTTGAGAGGTCGTCGACTGTTTCCGCAGTCTCCAGCACAACGTGGGCGTTTGAGCCACCGACACCATACGACGAAATAGAGGTTACCCATTTTCCATCTTTGGCAGCCATATCTGGGGTAACGCTCTCAAGCTATTGGGCCCAATGAGCCGTCCACCTTGCGCAAACAACAAAAGACACACCTCAGTCTGTACGCGCATTTTCAGAGCAGGGAAGTCGATCTTGGGATTAGCCTTGGTGAACCGAATGTTGGGGATGACTTCCTTGTGGTGGAGCATCAGGGCGACTTTCACTAAACTTGCTAAGAAACTGCATCCTTCTGCGTGACCGATGTTCCCTTTGACACTTCCTACTCTGAGATATCACCGTTAGTGACACGGCGAGAGCTCGTCGCAACTATAACACACCGGAGTGGCCTCTGTTCATCACGCTTTTTCGAGAACACTTTGCCTGCAGCGTTCGTTTCGATTGGATCGCCAACCTTTGTTCCTTTAATCCGAATCAATACCATACACCTTAGCGTGTCGGCCGTCACAAACTCACCAGTAGCATGTAGCTCCACAAAAAACGCCTCCGATGGATCCCTCTTAGCGACACGATAGGCCACCTTGATTGTCTCGGCCTGCATATCTCCTTCCGGCATGGTCAAACTTTTCCCCTTGCCGTTAGCGTTGATGGCGCTGCCCTTGATGATGGAATATATGGAATCTGCATCTTTGAGAGCGCGATCGAGCCGCTTGATGAGAACAGCTGCTACACCCTCAGCACGCGCATATCCGTCAGCAGACGCGTCGAACGATTTAGAAGACCCAGTAGGAGACAGAACACCGAGCTTTGAGAACGACACGGTATGTTCGGGGTTGACGATCGTGTTCGCACCTGTACCATATCAGCATCTTACATACCATATGAATGGGCAAGGCTTGACCCACCTACAACCAGGGCCTGATCGATCTCTCCAAGTTTGATGGAGGAAAGTGCGAGGTGCATCGCAGTCGCGGATGCTGAGCAGGCTGTGTGACAGAAACAGAATTATACACACAAAGCGATTGAAGCGGGATGGAAGAGACATGCCAGTGTCAACTGTCAATGAGGGACCGCGCAAGTCAAAGGTGAAAGAAATACGGTTGGCGCGGATAGAAACACAGCGCCCAACACCGTTGTAGTTGTTGATCTCGTACCGCTCATCATCGAGTTCGTCCGCAGTAGTCAACAAGTTAGCGAAGAAGACACCCGTGTTCGAACCTCTATAATCTATACCCGAGTCTTGCAGTGCCTAGACAATTTGATCAATGGGTTAGATGGAGAGAAACAAGGCAAAGACAGACTGCCTGTGCAGCCTCCAGAGTGAGCCTAATCGCAGGATCGAAGTGTGCCGCTTCCTTTGCGGAGATACCAAACTCCAGAGGGTCGAATTGGTCGATACCATTGATAAAGCCAAATTTCGTGGTGTGGTACTTTCCCGGCTCATCCTGGCCACCTATCGGGGTGGACAACGTCACGAATCACACAGGCAAAGCGGCGCCGGGACGCACCATACCACTCGTCATGACTCCACCGCTCAGGTGGAGGTGTGACCATTCCATCACCCTGTCATGGTATGCCAATGAAGGTTCAGTGAGCACACTATATCAGCGAAAAAGTACCTTGTTCCTCAGAAACTGGTAGTAGAGATCCTTGTTATCGGAGCCTCCAGGGAATCGACAACCGATGCCGATGATAGCGACAGGGATTTCAGCAGACATCTCGATGCTTGAGTTATGCTGCTCGAGGACAGATAAAGTCGTGGCTGCGACAGATGAGTGCGCGCCATCACTGTTTACCGCTCGGCTACGTAGCAAGGCACGACTCGGAGTAGAGCGCAAAGTCTTCGGCCCTGACTTGCGGCAGACAGCGTGTGACAAAACAAATGATGCCCATATCGTTGAAATCAGTCTCGCAGTAGGCCGTATGTAGACTGGTGTGGTTGTATTACAAGGGAAAGAGGATACAGGTGTGCTTGACGAGTAGGAGAGGCGAAAGCCGGCAGGACTTGGTCCAAAACTGCCTCTGAGTGGGCTCGGCTAGCTGTGATGAGATGGCGCTGCCTGGTATGGTTCTCCTGCGCAGCGTTGTTTGTTCATTCAGGATAGCATAACGCCGACCCGCGTTGGGGACTGAGCCTTACGCTAGTCCTCTTGACGACCACGGCTACTAGTTTCAGACCCTTTGGCTGGTATACATCTGCGGCGACACAAGCGCTCACCTGTCATGATCCAGATTGTATTTTTCCTTTTCACTATATCACAGATCATTCTAGGACGTTCTATCGTCTTCTATTAATGACATCACTGCCTCGTTGTATCTGCATGTAGCATAGTATATAAGTAGTGTAAGAATATCGTGTAAAGTCTTTAGTCTTGGAATATTTCGGAATCATCGCGCTCGCTTTCTTGAGTCGATCTTCAGACAGTGTCTGATATTATTCCAAGACTACCTTTCAACCTTTCTCCTTACTTTTTTTTTACTTTGCTCTGCGTTCGGACATTTGTTCGAGCATTCGATTCTCTTTTACCACCCGCCGAAAGGCAACCCGGATCCCAGGGTTAGGGAGAACCGTTGGACGCGCGAAGTCCCCGAGAAAGCAACTCGGATCCCACTGCTGCATATACAGTCGTCCGCCGTAATAAATAAGGATAACGTTGCTCGACCGGATAGTGCACTACCGGGGTTCCCAGTTTCTGGTAACTTGTCA